>CM073768.1:12984383-13204750 GCA_037158775.1 Hetaerina titia | reverse complement strand
ATACGTTATCAACGGCTGGAGAAGGAAGCGTGGCGAAGTAGGGACGTGGAGGGTAGGAGTGCGCTCCTTGATACTGGACTGGAATAGAAGTCGAATTGCAGGGGTGGCGATCGAAGGAGAGAGGGAGAATGCCTTCAACCAAAAAGGTACTTGATTAAATTAAATGGAGGTCAAAATATGCACTGAAACTCTCCGTACCTCATGATATGCATTATTAATGGCGTCTGTCTGCCCGATTAGGGTATCTACATCTGCATCTACTTAATGCCCCGCAAGTCGCCGCAATGACGTGTGGCGGGGGGGTTTAGGGTACCAACCGTAATAAGAAACAAAATCGCATGCAAAAGACACAAATTTATACATCCACATACAAAACATGGTCTACATTCATGCAAAAAACCCTTACCACCCACACACATGGAAACACTACAACTATCAACTAACACACACATGCGCCTACAAATATATCTGATGTCTTTGCAATGTTTAATTTTGTTCCGACATGTAAATTCAATATTTTTAATTTTTCTAAAGTGACTTTGGTTTCATAATATTATGATTTCTGATTGCTCTGGGAAAGAATGAGTATTCGAATCTACCTCTATTGGAATCTATCTCCCTTATTTTATCTTTGTGGTCTGACCTACATAAGTAGTGTGGGGCCATAATAATTCCTTTGGTGTCATCGTTAAACTCGTCCAGGTATGATTAGGGATGGTCCCAAGCAGCCGCACAGCAATACACTTCTAATCCCTGAGTAACAAGGTATGAATTATCCTAAAATCCTAAAATGCTAATCCTATAGCCAAAGGTCTGTTCAAAAAAAGATGGGACTTTTTGAATACTTGATTTAATTAGTTACCCTTAAATCATGCTTATCTACAGCTCTTGGCTGTCAACCGAATGATCACTACGTTCTTTTTCAGCGTTCGAATGCCGCCTGGAACGCTTCTTAGCCTTTAATTCTGCGCGCTAATGTGATGAAAGCACCAACAAATGTTTTTCCGAATTTGTGGTCTCTTCTTTCCACTTTTTTTGTCATATTGGTCATGAAGCATGATCGAACACTAACTTTAACTTCCCTGAAAATTGGCAATCCCGCTGACAGTTAACTTACGGTCTGCACGCACTAAATCATTCACACTGTTAACGCGGGCGTGGTTTGTTGATGTCGAGGGTCGTTCACTTCTCGGTTCTTATTCGATCGAGGTTTGTCGAGACTAAAGGTGGTTTTTTTTACCAACGAATACACTGTACCCGACTCATAGCTTCATTGCCAAGTGCCTCGTGAATCATTGCAAAGTTTCCCAAGGTTATAACAAAATTCAATTAACACGCACAACACCTTTATTCTCATCGACAGAAGATTTTGTACAACAACCGTGTGCAAACTTAGTTAAGAATCGCTGTGTGCGGAGACAAGTCAAGATAGAGCTATGGGCAAGGCGGTGTTCGTCCGTCTATCCATCTAGCAGTTTGTGCGTAGAAAAACCAGTCTCATCTTTTTTTGAACAAACGTTGTAACCCGTTTTTATTACTGCATTCATGATTACTTCCTACCTCTCTCAATCCCCACCCAAAACGCCTCATCTTTTCCATTCCATTATCCATTCGATCAGCGTCTTCACTACCCGATTTCCTCACAATATCTTAGAATCCAATTATTCTGTCTTCGTCACATTTCTTCCAACAACTTTTTCTCGTACCCGTCCCCAAACCTCGCACTTTTTTCCCTTCTTTTATTTATTTTCCAAGGTGCTCATGGTTCTGCTCAATAACTCTATCAAAAACCTCCTAAAAATCTGCAAACGAAAATAACTATCCCGTTTACACTCTATACTGAAGGAAAAGTGCGTCTGTAATGGGAGAAAGTGGAGTGAGGGGAGAAGGTGGGTGGATTGGAGGGTGGGAGACGGGAAAGCGAGTGTCATTGAGATTGGATGACTGAGGGATTGTGTATGTTCAAATAAAAAGGCTAGGAATATATATACAGGGTGCGGAAAAATAACTTATTTTTTTCGAACGCAAAATGCTCTCAAAAAGGAAGTTATGTTGTCGCAACCTGTATATAACTAGTGTGCAGGAAGTAAGATGTAAAGTGTTAATTCTTTGCTAAGCTCTGGAGATTAATACCTTTAAGAAATTCTTAATCAAACGAATCCTCAGGCGGAATCTTTCCCAAGCACTTGGGCTTAATAGCTACCAAAAAGGATACCCTAATTAAATTTTCTCTACGTTGTGCAACTCTTCATTCGTATTTCAAGTGATTTTGAAACTTTCAAACTATTATAATCTTCGAATACGTAGTTCCACGACCCCTGGCATTAGCGGTAATCAAAAAAGAGATACTTTTAAAATGAATGAAGAAACGATGGGCTCCAAAATTCTCCTTTAGTATGCAAGACCTCCCTTTTCATAAATTGCCACTGAACATTTCACGCTGATTGAGGTATTTGAAATTAAAACATCGGAACTCAAACGTCACCAACAGATATCAGTTTATTACGCTTATTCAGATTATGGTTGGATTTCTCATGCCATTTCGCCCTTATCCTAAGCATACCTATCATATTGACATTAGAATCAATAAATTCCGACTTTTTTCGCATGAAACCTGCAAAATAGCTTTAAATGTGCACTTGATGAGTGTTTGCGAGTTTAAAAGTTAGCCAGAGGAGAGGGTGTTTTCAGGAGAGGGGGGGATCGAAAGTCGAGTGAAGTGACGATCTGGAGAACGGGACGCTTGCTTCTTTTGCATTGCTGCACGCCTATGTGTACCGTTGAGCGAGTATGTCTCCAGATTCATAGCGCGGATTCGTCAATCGATTACAGAAGAATCGAAGTATTGTGTTCAATCTATAAATACACGAGGTGTTACGTGAGGAATGATACAATCGGACATATAATCAACCCAGAGGTTGAAACTGTACATACGTAAGTAATGGCAACTAACTAGGCGTCACCTATGGTGTTCATGTTCCTACCCCATCAAGGTGTAGTTGTAGGTTTATAATCCATTCGGCTTCTTGCAAATTGACAGCTTCGGCGTATATATGATTGATGTAATTGGCCTGCAGATAAGTCTGATGTTTCTTAAGTGAGAATTAACAGTATGATTGTCGTCTAAATACATTGAAATTTACTTTTTAAATCAACAGGCCCACGGTCCCGCGACGCACAATTGCACACCGGTGAACACTTTGGCCTCAGACGGTGATGCGTTTTATTGAAAATACTGAAGTCATACCACCGTAAAATCACAGTGAATTCCCTGAATAAGTGCGTAATATAAAAAGTTATTCACTAAATGTGGTCGACGAGGAGTCGCAAAACAAGAGCATCGTTTCACGCAAGTTTCCCGATACCCTCGAATAGACCGAAGAATATCAATATCATTTGGTGATTATTGACTGAGAACGTACCTAATAAATGATATGATGAAAAAAAAACGTTTCTTGGTGTTACACATTAGATGCTTTATGGTATTTAAAACGCAATTATTCTTTCATGTTCTCTCTCACCCTCTGCACCAACGACGAAGAACTTGTCAAAAGAGAATTCAGCCATTGAGCAGGCGACACGAGAGACAACTTTAAAAAAAGAATTTCGAACGTGTGTTTTTGCAAACAGTATATTTTTGTGGAATTCCTGTATATTTATCGTTATGGTTGTCGCTTTGTTTCGGGTGTACCATTTTGAATTCATGTCTCATCTCCGGTCACAATTGATTTCATAGTCTTCTCCTTCAGCGGCATATCGATCACCGGGCGTCAAAGCTGAAACCATTCGGCAAGTTTTGTGGTTGCCAGTCAACAATTTTGGGACCCTGCGAGCGCAAATATTTTGTAGCCTAAATGTTCCGTAACGTAACGAGTACAGAGAAGATCTTGCAACTTCCGGAACTTCCGTAGACAAAGCGTTTATGGTGAACCTGCGCTTTTATCTAATAACTTCGTCAACACGTTGAACAAGGCCATATATATGGCGACAGACTTGCGTCATTGATCTACTCATCATGCACATCAGTTTGGCCATCTTTAAATTTTGGACAACATTCACGCACAAAACCATAACTCATAAAGCTTTCTTCATACACTCGACTCTTTCTTCGATGAATTTCTACAGCATCGTTCCCTTCCGCTCTTAGGAAACGAATAACGCTTCGCAATTCATCTTCGGCGGGAAAATCAATTGAGGCGGCCATGTTTATGTGACTGTTACTCAGCACAGTCTAAATACTTTAGCTCGGCAGTGCATAAAAAAATAATCATCTGAGATCACTATCACTAAATTGCAAAGCACGTCAAAATAAATTATTGTTTCCCATAAGTCAACCCCTTCCTATGGGCTACAACCTTCAGGTAGTGGAAGGGCTTGTGTATACTAATACCCTAGATCTATGCTCTTGGTAGAAATGATTGCGCTCCCGGTAGGACCTCCCATGTCAATGGTCGAAGGTAGACGAAAGGTGTGGACACTAAACTTCGACCCAGCTCCTGCTCAACAGTGAGATGGTTTGCAAAGGCGTTGGACACCAATGGGGGTTCATTTCAATGATGGTGTCAATCTAAAAACACTATTGTAGAAAGCAATAGAAACCATCTCAACAAAACATCACTCAAAACAAAGATGGATATATTTTTGAGTAAGAGTCCATGCAGTCAACCACTGAAGCAGGCCACCTTGGTCTTTTTTCGTGCCCTGTAGTAGAAGAAGCAGAGATTCCGTGGTCAATGTCTCAAGGTAACCTTGGCAAAGCAAATGGTCAACAGAAGTATATAAGACATAAAAACCAGACCAGTTAAAATGAAGACTTGGATTATTGGTACGGCCTTAAGGACTGAGAAATCAGAATATAAACAGTGCGATCCGAAGAGGGGGCATGTGGATGTTTTAGGGTTTTGCGAGGCGGAATTGAAGGGGCAAGTGAGATTACAAGAGTTATAAATGGTTTGTAAAACAGTTATCGGGAAAGGTTCGGAAAAATAGACTTATATCAGATATCGCTACAATGCCTCAAAACTCTTCAAAGTACATCATTTCTTGAAGGTCGATACACTGTCGAAAGTGGCTTTGCCATGACTCGAAGGCTCTCTGGTAGAGGATTCCGGACGGTCCTTAGGAGTTCGCGTGCAAGCTTCTTTGATGGCATTTAGAGTCCCATGGTGGTGGCTTTTGAGGGAAAATTTCACTTTTGCAAGAATAAGAAATAGTCTGCTGGTGCCAAATCGAGACTGTAAGGGAGTTGGGAATCGTTGCGATGCCGTTTCCGAAGGTTTTTTGCAAGCAGATCCTCGAGTCTGCTCTTGTTCGTCCGTCGTAAGACCTTCGGGACGAGTTTAGCGCAGATGTCTCGCATCGCCAAATTTTTATTGATAATGGTGTGCACTAACATCATATCAATGCCAATACGATCTGTTATCATACGCACACTTAGTCGACGGTCTGAATTCAATACTTCACACGATGCACGCGTTGTACGCTGTCGGCAGTTCTTGACGTCGACGTCCGTCCAGCCCGGGGCTCGTCCTCCAAATTCTCTCGGCCATCTTTCAAGAGCTTATGCTACTTGAAAAATGCAGTTTATGACATACTTTCATGCTTAAACACTAGGCGAATCATTCATAACGTTTTCGTACCCGATTTCTCCAGTCCAACACAAAATTTTATGGCGTACCGCTGTTCAATCGTTCGCTAAAAATTTGCGCGTGCACCGAGTCACTCGACAGGGGTCAACTAAAAACCCGATCTAGCTTAAACGAAAGCTAAAGGCGATTGGCGTTGGACGTGTGTTAAAGGTCAGACCCTCGCCACCGAACCTGCGCGGTATGAATGCGCTTCGCCGTACAGTGATGCCAGGAAAAAAATTATTCCGATACTTTTTATCCATACCATGTATAACGGAGCAATACTTCGTTGATGGGAATAGAACCCGAGGGATAGCAGTAATATAGAATAAACTGTTAGGAAGAAGCGTAAATTAGGGACTTGGTTTGTTTGGACGGTGTTGAGAGAGGAGAATTAGAAAATATATTGGGTGATGGAGAGAGTAGAGATTTTGAGATTCAGAGATGGAGAAAGATAGGTATTTTGGGACTTTGCGAGTTAGGATGCAAGGATAGCGGAGATTACTGGTGCAAATGTTATAGAGTAATGTACAGTGCAGGGGAAGAGATGACTGAACAAAAAGGTGGGGAGAAGCGAGGTAAACATAGCAGGGGGGTGATAGAATATAATTAGTAGAAGTAAAGGCTGAACCAAAGAACTTGGTCATGATTTACGTCTACATATCACCAAGACATATAAAGGAGGAAGAAGTCAAAAGGGCATACGATCAGTCAGAGGACACCAACGCGGATATTCCTGGGGTAAGAGCGACGTAAACCTTTGAAGGGTTTTTATTGGTGATGGGTGATTGGAACGCGATGGTAGGCGAAGAAAGAGATGGTAGTGTGGTCGGGGTGTACGGTAGAGCAGGAAGAAATAACCTCGGTGAGAAAGCGATAGAGTTCTGTAGGAGGTGTTCAATCAAAACGCAATATGATTTGAACAGCACAATAGGCGTAACTATAAATGGAAAATACCCAGAAAATTCGCGGGATATAATGATTAATTTACACGTACTTCCGGATTCAGAACATAATTGTATACTGCCGAAAAATAATGTCAGATTCAAAGGGAGAGAAAATGAGGAATTGGAATATAGAACTAAAATGAAATGTAAGAGGTACAAGGAAATTGTTGAGGGAGTTGTGACTGAAAACGATGAGACAGAAATATCTGGAAAAAAATGGGAGCATCTCAAAAAAGGGATATGGGAAGCTGCAAATGGAAATATGGGAATGTTTTGAGCAATATAAAAATATAAAGAAACCCATAGACCACAAATATGATGATTATGAAGATTGAACACAAAATTTTAACACATTTGATTAATTAATTTAAACACAGAATTATGTTGATTAAATTGAAAAGAAATAAATAATAATTAAGGTGGGAAACTAATGGTAAAAGCTGCTGGAAGACTGGCAATTTAACGAAAAAATTGTGAAATTGGTGCAACGTACAAGAAGGAGGAAGCGCTGATGTGGAGCAAGAATTGAAAATCCGTATACAAAACCCGGCCAGCAAGCATAGACAAGGAAAGAGAATGTGACGGAGATGGGGATAGCTTACGTTTAAGTATATTACATTTCGGGGTGCAATGGGAGTTAAGAGAAATGAAATGAAATGAGTTTTGGTAATGAACAAAATTTTCGCGGAACTACGTACGGGTCCAAGAAAAAGCAGGAGGAAGAGTTTTAATGAACTAATTTGCAGTATTTTTTTGGGAAGTATTAAGGTGGCAGTATTTGGGAAGAATTAAGCTGGCAGTTTAGTTGGACCAATTGAATAACATCCCAAAATGGGGAAGCATCCATTTATAAGAACAGCAGGTCGATGAGTTTGATTTCACAACATTAAAGAGTTGCTTAGAGTAATCAATAAAAGCAGGGAGAGAAAGATTAATGGTTACTTGGGGGATGATTAGTTTGGGTTCAGAAAGGGGAAAGGCACGCGGGATGAGTTAGGATTTAATTAGGTCACTAACAGGGAGTTACAGAGGTGAGATGATTAATAGAGAGAAGCACATTTTAATGTATTTGCTATTTCAAAGGTTTTCAATAGATTAAACTGGTATGAACTGATAAATGTATCGCAGAAAATAGGGATTAATTGGAGAGACAGGAGGCATTGGAGAAGAGGTGTAAGGCAGGGTGCTCATTATCACTGGTGCTGTTCAAAGTATATGTGGAGGAAATAATTAAAGAGTCATGGGAAGAACTGGAGGTAGGAATGAAAGTCGGCAGGTAATTCGCAAAATCAGTTAGGGTTGCAGATGACCAAGCTTTAGTCTGTCAGCCAGCCAAGGGGTTGCAAGCATCGCTAAATGATTTGAAAATTCAGTGTGATAGATATGGGATAAGAACAATAAAAACAAAACAAAGGCTATTCGGCTTTTGAAAAAGAGGAAACTAAAAAATAGAGTTGAATTAGGACTGAAAAATTCAGAGTAGGTGGAGAAGTCACCTATATTAGAGTTGTTTTGGAACAAGATGTTCAAAGTAGCAGGGACATAAGAGGAAAAATGGTGGTGTACTAAGAAGTTCTCTAAAAAAGAATGGAATTGATGATCGCGACGATGAAAAGAATAATAGAAAAGTCTATCGAAAACTTTGGGAAGCATTGCCGTTGTGGTAAGACGATACGAGTAATTTTGGATACTTTTGAAGCGTATGTGTGGAGAAGGATTGAATTAGAAAAATTATCAAAAAAGGAAGAGTATCTAGGACGAAGGGATTGTTGGCAGACATCTAAAGTAGTTAGGAAATATGGATGCAGAGAATTGCGAATAGCAATGGGATGTAGAAGGCTGTAATATATGACAGGGCATTATGAAAGTAAATAAGGGGCAGGAAAATGATTGCTGGACTACTGGTAAATGATTAAGGGCTACTGGAAGCCATTAAGTTTGAAAGAAAGCAGGTAAAATGGAAGGTATTATTGAAATTTGGAGAATCAAGTTGTTTTTTGTTAGAACAAGTAAAGGAATTCATGGTTGTTCAGCTTTGGTGTAGCCAAACTACTTTAAATGGAAGAGTTAACGTAATAATAATCACATGGAAAACTCTCAGTCATAAATACAATACAATCATTACATTTTCTTTGTCCACCGCAAAGCTTGCATTTCCACGATGCACAATTTTATAAGCCTAAAGTAATTTAGAAATTCAATTGTCCCCATTAATTTCAGTATCCTTTGCTGAAGTTTACTCCTAATTGAATGTTGGTCCAAGGAGATGAATGTCTACTATAGAGATTCTCGTCCATGAATTCAGCTAACCTGTAATTCATAGAGCGAAGGAATAGGAGCACAGGTCTGCTCTAAATGTGTACTTTAGCACCTATATTCAATCGTGTTTTCAATTAGGTGGAAATCTGTTTGCACCTGGATATTTTTTCCACATATTTTGTTGAATATTGGAACATAAATGGATAACTCCGTGGATTTTCTCTATAATGTCACCGCTGATGTTAAAATCGTTTATTTAGCCTTAACTACGCGAAAAAATATGTTAACTCTCTTGAATAAATATTGCGATAACAAAATAATAATACATCTCCACGCCCTCTACGAAATTTCCAATCACTTCTGAGGTCATAATTATTGGAACATGCAATTTTCCGTTACTGGACATTATTCATTTTCCATCATAATATTTCAGCTCTCTTGTTGAGAGATGGAGCATGTTTAAATTCCGGCAAAACTATATCAAAAGGAATCCTTAGCTAACGGAGGCGGAATTTCTGTTTTCAAAAAATATTTCAATATTGCGAGACACCTCTCCCATGGACTTTTGCACAAGCCCTTCCACCACCTTGAAGTGGTGGAAGGGCTTGCGCGTTTCGATGACCACTAGAGCTGTACGGGTAGGAGTGATAATAACTCCTCCTGGTAGGGTCGAAGTTAGGAGCCAGACGAAAGGTAGTTCAGGTAGCGTCTGTTCCTCAGTGTGGCGGCTGTAAAGGCGTCTGACCCCAGTGGGGCGGCCATTAAGTGATGGTATCACGTTAAAAACACTATTGAGGAAGGCAGCGGGAAACCACCTAAATTATTACTCCCATGAAAAATGATGGACACAAGGCAGATATTGAGTCATGGAAACTGCGGGACTCGGCCCAAGCGGCCGTGTGTAGTGCCCGGCAGCGGGGGAGGCTAGGCTTCTGCGGTCTTCGTCCCTCGAAACACTTGCAGGGGAAAAACGAAAGCAGCAGGACAGAAGATGCAGAAGAAGAGAAAGTTAGCTAGGACAGCAACATGGAATGTTAGGACAATGCTGAGGACAAGCAAAAGATAATTAGGTCTATGCGAGGTGAGATGGAAGGATAGCGGGGATTACTGGAGTGATAATTATAGAATAATATACAGTGGTGGGGACGAGAGCCAACGAAGGGTTGCCATAATATTAAATAAAGAGGTAGGAAGAAGCGTAGTCAACATAGAGCAAGCAACTGATAGAATATTACTCGTAGAGATTAAAGCAAAACCCACGAACTTGGTCATTGTTCAGGTATACATGCCACCGGCAACCATAAAAAGGAAGAAGTCGATAAGATGTACGATGAGTGAGAGGATATAACCGCGTGTGTTCCTGCAGGGAAATATTTGATATTGATGGGGGAATGGAATGCGACGGTAGGCAAAAAAAGAGATGTTGATGAGGTGTGGGACTACGGTGTAGGCACAAGGAATGACCGCGGGGAGAAAGCAATTGAGTTCTGCAGGGGACAGGGGATAGTCATCACTAACACATGGTTTAGAAACCACAAAAGGTGTAGGAATACATGAAAAATACCAGGTGACTGAGAAAGGTATCAGTTAGATTATATTATGGTTAGGCACAGGTTTAGGAACAGTGTGATAAATTCCCACAGCTTCCCGGGAGCGGATACCGACTCTGATCACAATTTAGCTGTTATGAACTGAAGCGTCCGTTTCAAAAAGATGATACAGGGGCGACGGGTTAGGAAATGGAATGTAGAAGCATTTATTTAACAAAGAAAAGCACCGGAAAACGGCACAAATGCTTTTAAATTGGCTGACATATAGCATAAACTAAGAGAAAGAACGAGTAAAAACAATAAAAAATAATGAAAAGTTAATAAAGAAGATCAAGAACAGATATAAGAATTCAGGAGAGCACATATACAATGAGAAAGAGCTAAGTTACTATCTAGCCCAATAACGTTATACATAGAAAAAGAACATGACGGAGAGAGCTTAGGTTCAGGCATACTCGAAGATGAAATAGAAAGGGCATTAAAGGAGATGAGAGCAAATAAGACCGTGGGGGTAGACAACATTCCTGCGTAACTACTGAAATGTTTAGGAAAATGTGGGAGGAAGACACTATGGACTGATTCGTAGTATTTTTGAGGAAGAAATCTGGTCGGAATATTTTGTGAGGTCAGTCAATACCCCTCAAGCCGCCGCAAGGGCGTGTGGCGGGGGGTGTTAGGGCACCACCCGTAATTTAGAAAAAAACGCATGAAGAAGCCACAAATTTATAGCCCACAAACCAAATATGGTAAACATTCATGCAAGAACCCTTTCGCCCCAAACCTTTCACACACATGCAAACTCACAAACTACCAACAAACATATACATGCACAATTTTTAAAATTTAATTTGGTTCCTACTTGTAACTAAAATGTTTTTAATATTTCTAATGTGACTTTGGTTTCTTACTATTATGATTTCTGATTGTTCTGAGGAAGAATGAGTATTTGAATCTATCTGTATTGGAATCTATCTCCCTTATTTTATCTTTGTGGTCTTATCTACGTAAGTAGTGTGGGGCCATTATTATTCCTTTAGTGTCATCGTTAAACTCGCGGGTTCTGAATCTTTCTAAAAGTTTGTCTCGCTTGTTCTCTTCGTATTTCAAGGGGCTCTCCGCCTAAATCCCCTCAGAGACCTGTTACACTTGTGTTCTTGTTGAGGAAAACAAAACAATAATTTCGATAACCCATGCAGGTTAAGTTGTTCTCAGGATAATGAATGAAAGGATAGAGAGTAGGGTAAATGGTTATTTAGGGGATGATCAGTTTGGATTTAGGAAGGAAAGATGTACGCGTGATGCCATTGCAGTAATAACATCACTAATCGAGAGGAATTTTTTCATGAAATGAGGACATATTTGCCTGATTCGTAGATTTCGCGAAGGCGTTTGATAGAGTGAATTGGGAAAACTAATGCGTATATTGCAGAAAATAGGAAGAGATTGTATGGACAGGAGACTAATCCGCCAACTGCACATGTCTCATACTGCTCAGGTGCGAGTGGGGAACGGAGAGTCCGGATGGGCAGTGTTAGGAAGAGGGAAAGGCAGGGTTGCCCATTATCACCGGTGCTGTTCAACGTATATGTGGAGGAAATGATTAAAGAGGCATGGGAAGAACTGGAGGTAGGAATGAAAGTGGGCGGGGAATTCGCGAAATCAGTTAGGTTTGCTGATGAATAAGCTATAGTTTGTCAGTCAGCCAACGTGTTGCAAGCATCGCTGAGTGAATTAGAAATTAAGTGCAATAGACATGGGATGAGAATCAATATTAATTAAACAAAGGTTAAAATTTTCCAGAAAGAATAGTGCTAATCTAAAAATTAAAATAGGAGGGGAAAAATAGAGCAGATGGATCAGTTGAGGTATCTCGGAAGTGTTTTGGAACAACACGGTCAAAGTAGAAGAATTGCGCTGGGCATAGAGGCTTTCACAAGGAGGAGGGAGCTGATGACGGGGACGTTGAGCAGGAAGGTTAAGAAAAGAATAGTAAAAACTTTGATATGGAGCGTAGCTATGTACGGCGCGGAAACGTGGTCGTGGTCGAAGCAGGAGGGTGGACGTAGATTGGAGGCTTTTGAAATGTGGGTGTGGAGAAGAAGGTGAAATGGGCCCAAAGGCAAACAAAGAGGAAGTACTAGGGATAGTGCGCAGGAGAGGGGTTTTTTGGGAGATATCCTATCGAGGCAGGAAAAATGGATGAAAGGCGTATTGAGCGGTAGTGGAATTTTGAAGAAGGTAATAGAGGAGAGAATGTTAGACAAACGAGGAAAGGGCAGGAACAGGATAGGGATCTTGGGCGGGATGAAGGGAGGAAGTACACAGAGATGAAGAGGGACTTGATTTAGAGTAGGTTGCTGAATTGTTTTTTGCTTGGAGTTACAAAATGTGTATTTGATAGTTCATCCAAAAACGTACCTTAACCGGTAGATTACCTAAAAAATATATTTCTGTGTGTATGTATATGCGTGCATGTGTATATGCAAGATATTTATTTGATAGTTGTGTCCATCCAAAAACCTACCTTAACCGGTAGATTACCTTATAATCAAAATAAATACTAATATTTGCGAGACAGCCCAGAAAAGTGTTTTCTAAGATAAGTTCTTGTTCACGTTTCAATTAAATACATTTGAGTTTTTGTCAGCACAGAGTTATATATTTCTATGTACTCATGGTTTATATTACAGGTGTATAGGTTCTCAGAAATTTTTGTCAAAGGGCGAAAGTCTCACTTCATTTTCTTCTCCATGTGCGCCGAGTTCGTGGAATTCTGAGTCTGATGAAAATCGACATTTTAAATTTTTTCCTGGATATTTTAGGGATATGCCGCTAAATTTCCTCTGCTGCCACATGGTTAGTAAAAATGCAAATATTTTTTCAAAGTTAATATTCACAAAAAATGGTTATTTTCTTTTATGCACTAATACTAAAACTCTAAGCTATGTCATAAAGTTAGACAATTTTTGCCGTGTAGTTATCCAAGCTAGGGATAAGATGCAGTCTTTACTGTTTGCTTGGAATTTGAACGTGTAAGGCATTTTTATAGTTGCCTAGCAAGATTTTATCGAATTAAGGAACAATTAAATGAATTTGGCCTCGGTGTTGGAATTAAAGGAAACTCTTCATATCCCAAACAAAGTTACTCGTTCATAGAAATAAATTTGTTTCCAATTTGACGGAAGTACAACATTTGGCTCATAATTAATGTATTTATGCAGAAATATTCATCTGATTCTTTCAATCGTAGTCCTAAATCGATTTCCACTCTGCCAGGTGGGAAGAAATGCAACTTTTTGTGCCGAGCCTACATACAATGCATTTAGACGCGTATTTCGTATTTAGTGGTATTAAATGCCCCTCGTCCTTTGCAAAATGAAGAAGAGTCAGGTATCCTTCCCTAATAAGCAAATAAAATAAATACCTCTTGTAATTCGCTGGGTTAACGAAAATGAGCAACACAACCGGCTCGGCATCTGGGAAGTGCAAACGGGTTCATTCGCAAAAGGAAGGTTCGTAGGCCGGGGAGGTGATCGGGAGAGGACGCCGCCCTCGCCGGACTGGACATCAGGCAGTAGGGTGGGAGGGGAAGCGGATTGGGGTGGAGAGCAGGCCACAGTTCTGTTTGCAGTGGCAAGAAGGTGGCAAGCGACAGGCGTCGGGGAAGGATAACCTCAGAAGCAAGCTATGGTAAGGATTCCGAAGACCATAAAAGGCGACGTCTGCGAGGAATTTTAAAATTACAAATTCCTGCGGCGTGCGGGGCATCCATCCCTCCTCCTTAATCCCCTCGACCCATTCCTCACTTCAGCCCAATCCACCCCCTCGTCCTCCTAAACCCCTCCTCCGCCATTTCCCCCAAACACCCTTACCCAACTCGCAAACTGTCGCGTGGCATTTCCGATAGTTTTGGCGCCAGAGTTAGTTGTTTGAGGCGGAACACGCGGACAGGGGGGGGGGGGGGCGGAGATGTGTGCGGCCTCGTCCCCTTGCCCTCCCCAATGGGCAGGCAAACACGGACCTGAATTCCGTGCACCAACTCAATGCATTTTTAACCTTTTAAGGCGTTACTGATTTATCGCACAAGCAGAAGGTACTTCCTCCCGCGTTAATTATACAGCTACTGCCATCGCTTCTCCGATCGCAAAGATTCCCCGATGTTTCCTCGTCGCTCCCCCCTCTGGAACAGGGAAGGAGGGGAATTTCCTCGGAGGATAAGGAGGTTTGTCCATGAAACAGTAGAATTTCCCCTTTTTACTTTTCAATTCTGCATCACCTGTCTTCTAAATGGCAGAGGTCTGACGTATAAATCGTTGTGGTTCATTTTTATTAACTCTTTTTGTATAACAAATTGCTAATTTCTTGGGTAAATTAACGCTTGTTTTGAATCATTTTTCAGGTATACAAATTTTCATGTAATTTGCTAAATTTCCCTTTTACCTTCCTCTCCCATATCCACCCTTATCACTTACCCTTTCCATGCATGTGAAGTGCTTGCACCCCCTACCACAAACCTTTTTGGTAGTTTGCGGGGTATTTATGCCATTTTTGACAAAAAGGAGGATGATACTATTGTTCTCCCTATATTCTCACTCGAAAAGAAGAAAGTTTATTTCGTGATGGTTTGTCGTTCAAAATTACAAATTTCAGCTTGGATCATGGAGCATCGGAAATAATACGTATTTCACTAGTTCCTATTGACTTTCAGAATTATTAAATTATTGGACGGAGGACTTTTAAGGTAAACGTCTTTTTGAATGCCTCGCTTCAATATGATTTCAGTTGTATTCTCCAGTTTACATTTAACTAATTTACAAATTGAAATAATTAATCTGGATTTCCGGCCCCAATTTACACTATTCTTCCGTTTTACTTAAGTTACAATTTAAAAAAGTTGATCTTCGTCTTGATGTCAGTCAGGTACTTGAGGAACTCGAAATATTTTAAATTAATTTCATCTTGTTTTCTTTATCATTAAGAGCAGAATTCGAGAAAATTAATTGTTATTATTATGAATGAGCAATATTCTCATAACTTTTACGTCTTCACCTCTTTCGACTGAAGTCCCTCCAAGGTCGACGACCTCGATACCATGACTTCTCGTCCTCTTAATGGAAAAGTTTCTGCCAGCAAGAAAAGATCGCGGCGAAGGAAAAATTTCATTAGTCTGTTTTCCCGTTTCATACTTTTCTGTTTAAATAATATTTGTGCTTTATTTATCAAGGTTCAGTATTACAAGACTGCAAAGCCTTATGTTTGGTGACCGTGGATTATCTGTCTTTTTTAACGCGGCAATGCTATGGGCCGCAGAGGAACAAGGTACATAAAAAAACACCAATCTTTTAAGTTCGCATCCATATCTCTTTGCCCAGAAGGGGTTTCTTTGAGTTGTGACAGACTGATTTTTATTATACTTTATATTTTTTTATTACTTTTGACCTGAAAAAATAAAATTAGGTAACATCCTTTTCTCTATTACATACTTAGCGTCAAACGTCAAATGCAGTGACCATACTAAAGATTCAAATTTGTCTGTGATACAGTAGTTCAAAATTTGGAATTTATGGTAATTAAGCATAATAATAATAATAAATTTATAAAATTAATAATAATTAATTTATCAAATTAATAATTTTTATTTGTAATTAAATTAAAATTATTATTAATTATAATTATATCAATTTATAATAATATTTTTAATTTGTTATTATTAAATTTCTAACCGAGATCAATGTCGAATGGAAAAAAATGTTCAAGATACTAGAAGCACTTGGAATGGACTACAACCACAGAAGAATAATCCATCACCTCTACAAGAATCAGGTAACAATCATGCAAATGAAAAAGGGAAGGAAAATATATGCCAAAATAAAAAAAAGGAGTGAGACAAGGATTCAACCTCACGTCAAGCACTGTTCAACGTATATCTATAAAAGGAAATAAAGGAAGCATAAGAATTGGTCATCAAAGGAGTCAACGTGTCCCTACCTGTGTCTTTGAGGAGGGGATCGCTGCATGTGGCATGGCCATGTGGTAGTGGAATTTCGCCTTCCAACTTATCAAATTCTAGCTTGAACATTATTGGATAAATTTCTTACTGCATCCTAAGGTACAATTATTTGTTAGATGATAGTATATGTAATTTCATGCATGTAGGAAAAAGGAGGAGGTGGATATGTATTTGCAACCTTGTAAAATGACAGGATTTTTGCATGAATATAAGCGCCACTAATGGTATGGGTTAGCATGTTTGTCTTGGTTGTGAATGTGGTTTTGTTTCCTTTTACAAGTAGTGACCTAACACCACCCGCCACACTCCCTTGCGATGGCTTGTGGAATATTGAGGCGAAGAAATTAACATGCACTGGTTCGCAGACGATATCGCAGAAGTAGCAGATACGCGACAGGACCTTCAAGCAAACCTGAATACTTCGCACCAAGTACTTCGGGAGTATAATATGAGCATCAAGAACATAAAGGAATAAGAAGAAAAATAAAATCCATGTGTGTGGCAGAGAGAAGCTGAATCCAGGTATCACAATTCGAAGAGTAAAATTAGAGCAAAGGGAAGCTTCAGCCACTGGGAAGCAGCATAACTGTGGATGGAAGAAGCTCGACTGACATCAAGCGAAGAGTAGCCCAAGCAAAGAAGGCGTTCATTGAGAGGAAGCAACTACTACGTATGCTCAAAGAACATGCGATTGCGTACAAGGAAGCAGTTAGTCAAAACGTTCTTGTGGAGCATGGCACTCTACGGATTGGAGGCATGAAATATTGGAAAAGTGGACCGATAAAGAATAGAATAACACAGGCCTACATAAAAAAATTTTTTTTTGGTGCCGGGAATCTTTGTGATGATTTTAACTATATTTGTAGAGCTGAATCCAAATATGAAATCTGTTTTTATTTAACAGCTATACTTCTTTAGATATGGCACATCTTACGATTAGTTGTTCTAATATTTGATATATTCCGGAAAATAATTTTCAAAGTTAAATAAATCTATAAGTATGCCAATTTATAACCACTCTGCGGTGTTCCTTTTATTTTCAATAAACTGTCAATAAGTTTTATGTATATTTCTATATTGTAGGCCTATGAGATAATTATTAATATAATATTCCCATATCATCATGTAGAAGATTTTTTTACGTAAGTGACAACATATCTATATCTTGAAAACTATAGCTGATAGAACCATTTCAGAGAGTAAAAATCATTCGCCTTAACCGGGATTCGAACCCGGATCCCTCGATATCCGGCCGAGTGCTTTAACCGCCGGATATCGAGGGATCCGGGTTCGAATCCCGGTCAAGGCGAATGATTTTTACTCTCTGAAATGGTTGCATTATAATGCACACATAGCGGGTGACTCCGTTAAAGTTTCTGTTACAGTTTCTTGAAATTTATAGCTGATAGGAAAAAACTAGTGTCATAATTGGATTCAGCACCCCAATTGTTCTTTAAATCAGCATTAAAAGCTCCGGCACCAAAACCACTGTTGGCCTGTGTAATCATTTGAAACATGGTGCTGGAGGAGAATGCTAAAGATTAAATGGACAGACTAAGTGAGGAACGATGAAGTACATACAGGTCTTTGATCTTCACTGAGCACTTTCGGCACCAACTTTGCACAAATGTTTCGCATCTGTAATTGGTCCCTAATAATCTCGTGCACTATTGTTTCTGGCACATTACACTGCTCTGCTATCATCCGAACACTAAGACGACGATCAGAGTTCAGTACATCGCGTACTTTTCGCACATTTTCGTCGGTGAGTGTCGTTGATGGGCGTCCAGGCCGTGGTTCGTCGTCGACCTCTTCTCTGCCCTCCACGAACATCTTGTGCCACCGAAAGATCATGTTTCTGGACATGGCTGACTCCCCGTAAGCCTGGTTAATCATACCGACAGTTTCGGTAGACGATTTCCCAAGCTTTACCGCAAATTTGATAGAATAACGCTGCTCCAAAAACTTCGGCATCGCGTTCCGTGACGTGGGTCGAGCGTGGAGGTTCGCGTTAACAGAGCTCCTCACTACACCACAGCTCAGAGCCAACTGCCTTTTTCAGCGTCGCATGCCAACATACCCCCCTCCAATCGCAGCCCGTCAGAGCGGTGCAGAGGCCCCCAGGAGCGCAGCTCCTGGAGCGGCGGGAAAAAATCAGTAAACTTATTTTCCGGACGAACCCTGTAAAAGAGCAGAAGAGGAAAGGACCATACGAAGAGCTCTACGGCTAAGAAGAAAAATAGATGGATTGGACAAACCTTGAGGCACAATGGATCAATTAGAAACATAATAGAAGGGAAAATTGAAGGAAAGATCCCTTAAGGAAGGCCAAAATAATTTCGTGCATCTTATTCTTTCTTTTACCCGATGAGAAAGTCATATCCAAAATCCACTAATTTTAGCACATTGAAGCAATTTAATGATTCATTTCGCGTAGTAATCACCCAGTCTTACCCAGACCTAAATAAATTAATGTATATACGAAATAAATATGTATCGATCTTATTTTTGTGCGCAGTTATGACTTCGAGTGCTCCGTTACAGTCTTAGCGTCAATTGCTCTGGCCGTGCACCATCAAGGCGCATGCGTAAGCAACGGTGACAACACGAAAGGCAGCAGCACCGCTGACTGGCCTCTTCTCTAGAGCTCTCCCGAGATTGTCACTTGTCCCCGTATCATATACCAGGGTGCCATACATTTGGCAATCGATGCCATGAATGCGGGATTGTTTCCATGAGAGGAGCGAGGGCTCTTTATGGGTTCCACCATTTCAGCTAGATGGTTTCACACGGGCGGATTGGAATGTTTTAGTTAGTTAGAATCGTGAGTTTTTGTTTATCATCATCTATTCTGTCTCTTTGTATGAAATTCGGTAGACAGGAGGTTTAGGTATTCGCACTCGTGGTAATAACGGAAAGGATTGGGAACTCAGACCGACGGTCGACGTTAAGTAGGGATTTTTTTCTACAAAATGAAAATTATCGAAACCGCAGGAAAAATCAAGTTAAATGTTTCTTTAAATTTTCTTAAAATTGAAGAGGAAAGCGAGTTGCTTAGAGAACATAGAGTGTATACTATATATTAGTGAAGGAGATGAAAGCTATAATTACTCCCAGGACCTCACTCACTTAATGGCCGATGTTTTTCAGTAAGCTTAAGAAAACCTGCTCGTGTCCTTTTCACTCTTCTTGACTTGACAAAATTAATGAGACCGAGTTTGATTCGGTAACAATTGAACGATGATCGTATTCTCTTCATTTCTACCCATCATAATGATGGCTCCTCACCCAATATTTAAAAATATACAGTCATGAAATTGGTTCTTTTCCTATTTATAGTGAAAACACAGCAATGGAAAGGTTCCACAATTTATTTTAGAAACATCTCTGTAAATTAGTTGTATTTAGGCATATAACTCCAACTCTCCTGATTTTCAGTAAAAAATCTCAAAATATCATACTAGTTGAATATAGGTTGGCTAATTCTTATGAAATATCTTTATTTCATCTCCCACTTAATTAGTGACCATATACCTAATACCCCCTCCCATGGACTACAACCTTATCGTGGTGGAAGGGCTTGTGTGTTCCGATGACCCCTAGAGCTGTGCTGGCGGGAGTAATAATAATTACTCCTGGAAGGGTCACCCATGCCAGATAGGTCGAAGGTTAGGAGCCAAACGAAAGGTAGTCCACGCAGCGTCTGTTCCTCAGTGAGGCGGCTGCAATGGCGTCTGACCCCAGTGGGGCGGCCATTAAGTGATGGTGTCACGTTAAAAACACTATTGAGGAAGGCAACGGGAAACCACGTCAATTATGATTCCCAAGAATATAATGATGGGCACTATAGATAATATGAGTCCTGGCAACTACGGGACTCGGCCCAAGAGGCCGTGTGTCGTGCCCGGCAGCGGGAGAGGCAAGGCTTCCGCGGTCGTCATCCCACGAAACCCTTGCAGGGAAGAAATAACTTCAGCAGGACAGAAGACGCAGAAGAAGGCGAAAGTAGTAAGAATAGGAACCTGGAACGTCAGGGCAATGTTGAGGAGAGGCAAATTAGAAAATATTAAGCGAGAGATGGAAAGAGGTAACATAGATGTTTTAGGCTTCTGCGAGGTGAGATGGAAGGATAGCGGGGATTACTGGAGTGACAATTATAGAGTAATATACAGCGGCGGGGACGAGAGCCAACGAGGGGTTGCCGTAATTTTAAATAAAGGGGTAGGAAGAAGCGTAGTCAACATAGAGCAAGCGACAGATAGAATTTTACTCGTAGAGATTAAAGCAGAGCCAACAAACTTGGTCATTATTCAGGTATACATGCCACCGAGCAACCACAAGGAGGAAGAAGTCGATAGGATGTATGATGAGTTAGAGGATATCATCGCGAGTGTTCCTGTAGGGAAAAATTTGATAGTGATGGGGGATTGGAATGCGACGGTAGGCGAAGGAAGAGATGGTGGTGAGGTGGGGGACTATGGGTTAGGCACGAGGAATGAACGCGGGGAGAAAGCAATTGAATTCTGCAGGAGACAGGGGTTAGTCATCACTAACACATGGTTTAGACACCACAAAAGGCGTAGGTATACATGGAAAATGCCAGGTGACTCAGAAAGGTATCAGTTAGATTATATTTAGATTAGGCACAGGTTTAGGAACAGTGTGATAAATTCGCACAGTTTCCCAGGAGCGGATGCGGACTCTGACCACAATTTAGTTGTTATGAAATGTAATGTTCGTTTCAAGAAGATAAGGCAAGGGCGGCGGGTTAGGAAATGGAATTTAGAAGCAGTAAATGGATTAACGAGGAAGGAGTATCAGCAGGCTGTAGAGAAAATGATGGATGACGGTAAAGAACTGAGTACTATCGAGGAAAAATGGGAATTTATCAAGAAAGGGACATTGGAAGTCGCTAGAGACACTATAGGAACCGTTAACGGGAAAAGGATAAGGAAACCATGGGTAACGGATGAGATGATTGCAAAGATGGATGAGAGAAGAAGATGGAAAAATGTAAACACAGAGTTAGGCAAAATGAAGTACAAAGAGTTAAACAATAAATTGAGAAGGGCCACAAATAAAGCAAAAGAAGAATGGTGGAAAACACAATGCGAGGATATGGAAAGTTTACAGAAGAAGGGTGAAATTGGTGCTCTATACAGCAAGGTTAAGTTATTATCGGGAAGTAAGAAGGCAAGATCTGTGCTCACAGTTAAAGATAAGTGGGGTAAGATAATAGTTGAACCAGGAAAAATCCAAGAGAGATGAAAGGAATATATAGAAACACTGTATGGTAAAGAACTTAGGCCGACAAGGTTAGACATAGAAAAGGAACATGACGTAAAAGAAGATAGCTTAGGTCCAGGCATACTCGACGATGAAATAGAAAGGGCATTAAAGGAGATGAAAGCAAATAAGGCTGTGGGGGTGGACAATATTCCGGTAGAAATGTTGAAATGGTTAGGGAAAGGTGGGAAGAAGGCCATATATGGACTGATTCGTAGTATCTATGAGGAAGGAATCTGGCCGGAAGATTTTGTGAGATCGGTGTTAGTTCCTATTCCAAAAAAGGCAAAGGCTTGGTCATGTGAGGATTACAGAACAATAAGCTTGATATCCCACGCAGCTAAAGTTATTCTCAGGATCATCAACAAAAGGATAGAGAGTAAGGCAAATGATTACTTAGGGGATGATCAGTTTGGGTTCAGGAAAGGAAGAGGTACGCGTGATGCCATTGCAGTATTGAGATCACTAGTCGAGAGGAATATAGAATACAATCAGGACGTTTTTGCCTGTTTTGTAGATTTCGAAAAAGCGTTTGATAGAGTGAATTGGGAAAAATTAATGCGTGTATTGCAGAAAATAGGAATGGATTGGAGGGACAGGAGACTGATCCGCAACCTGTACATGTCTCAGACTGCTCTGGTGCGAGTGGGGAACGGAGAGTCCGGATGGGCAGTGTTAGGAAGAGATGTAAGGCAGGGTTGCCCATTGCCACCGGTACTGTTCAACGTATATGTAGAGGAAATGATTAAAGAGGCATGGGAAGAACTGGAGGTAGGAATGAAAGTCGGAGGGGAATTCGTAAAATCGGTTAGGTTTGCTGATGACCAAGCATTAGTTGCTCAGTCAGCCAAGGGGTTACAAGCATTGTTGAGTGAATTGGAGGTTCAGTGCGATAAATATGGGATGAGAATCAATATTAATAAAACAAAGGTTATGCGATTTTCCAGAAAGAAAAAGGCTAAACTAAATATTAAAATAGGCGGGGAAAAAATAGAGCAGGTAGAACAGTTTACATATCTCGGAAGTGTTTTGGAACAACACGGTCAAAGTGGTAGGGACGTAAGGAGAAGAATTGCGCTAGGCAAGGAGGCTTTCTCTAGGAGGAGGGAGTTGATGACGGGGACGTTGAGTAGGGATGTTAAGACAAGACTCGTAAAAACCCTGATATGGAGTGTAGCTAAGTACGGCGCGGAAACGTGATCACTGACGCAGGAGGATAGACGTAGATTGGAGGCTTTTGAAATGTGGGTGTGGAGAATAATGGAGAAGGTGAAATGGACCGAAAGGAAAACAAATGAGGAAGTACTAGAGATTGTGGGGTTTTTTGAGAGAAATCCTATGGAGGCAGGAAAAATGGATGAAAGGCGTATTGAGCGGTAGTGGAATGTTGAAGAGGGGAATAGAGGGGAGAATGCTGGGCAAGCGAGGTAAGGGTAGGAACAGGATCGGGATGTTGGACGGGATGAAGGGAGGAAAGAAGTACACCGAGATGAAGAGGGACCTGATATAGATTAGTTTGCTAGGTGGGGAGTCACAAAATGTTTATTTGATAGTTGTGTCCATCCAAAAAACCTACCTTAACCGGTAGATTACCTAATAATAAATATACTTAATACGTCGACTACATAAATAATAATATGCCACTGTTGAATGACTCAAGTAAAAACAGTTTTCGATTAGTACTCAAAAAACAGCAATAAGATTTATTGGCCATCAGTAATTACCCGGGTACAAAAATTCCGCCTCGATAATTCCGAAAATTAAAAAAGAAAATTCCACCCCATCCCGACCTCACATACACCCTTCAAGGAGCCCTTCCTACCCACCCCTTGCCCTTGGGAGACCCTTCGCCCCGAACCAATCACTCGATCGACTCGACTCGAGTCGTCAAACAACGAAGAGGGCACTCGAGAACGATCGGCTGTGGGGCGCACCTGCCTCCGCCCCTCCCGGCTCCCCTTCACCATCCCCTCCCTCCCCCTCCCCCAATTCCAGACCCCCCCTTCACCTCGCGCCTTTCTCCATTGGTTCGGCCAATCACATCGGAGGGGCCACGGAACTGCCAAAACGCTCTCCAGCAGCAAACGTTTTTCATAGTTTTGTCTGGTTTAGTGGTAATGACCTTTTCATAAAAATTTTAAAATTAGGCACAATAAATAATTGAATGGACATCAATCACCTTTAAACGAGTATCCCAATCGGAAATTAAGTGAAATAAAATTTCTATTATAAAATATTATTTATTTCATATTAATATCTATTATAAAATATATACATTTTCGAAGAAGTGAAAATACGAGATGGAAACTCGGACAATAGTATGGCTTCATCCAGTTGATACAAGAATCGTCTACTTCATTAAAAAACTTAACTGATGTCAGGTGCTAAATAAAGTTAAGACGAGAGACAACAAATTCTGCTTCTGATGTTTGGACCAAAGGTGGAGGAAATTGGCATGGCTATACACAAGATTAAAACTTGTCGACGGGGAATACTTTAATGTGGGATGACTGAAATAGTTTTGGCTTACGGCCTCTTTTTACTTCGGATGAGAACTGGACCGAAAGAGAAATTCAATCGGGTATTCCTCGACAGGTGATGGTTTTACAAGGGACTCTATCTCTGACCATGAGACCTAAAGCATCGTCCACGTGTGCCTTTTTTCAAATCAGGGGGGTTTAATCGCTAAATATAAAAGAGAAGTTAAAAGAGAAACTCATGGAATGTCGAAAAAACACCCAAACGATTGCACGCAAAGCCGCACAAACATTCTGGTTGAGTAAATTAAGGAAAATCCAAACTTACTTTTCCCCAATTCGAGGAAATGGGAAACATTCAATGAGGACTGAAAGCACAAACATAATTTATTACTGGCATAATTTATCACAAAATTTTGAATGTATTTTATATTGCGAGATCGATGTTTAGCGTAGATAAGATATATGTGTCACTCATTTTATTTCAATTTTGCATCATCCGCAGACGTTGCAACTTGAAATATGTTTAGTTCACCTACGGCAAGAGGGGATGAAACAGACGACGAGCAATATAACGACTGCATTCTCCTCTTCTCTGAACGAATATACAGCCAAGGTCCATATAATATTTAACACAAAATTAGGAATTATTAAAAGAGTACTGGGTAAATGTGATACAAAATTCGAAGTTAATGTCTTATTTCTCTGATTAGACCTCATTTAGATTATGCTGCAAGTAAATAGGATCCTCACAAAGTTGGATTGATTGCCAAATTGGATCGTGTACAGCGTAGAGGTGCTAGATTTGTGAAACATTCTCATGATAAACTTACTATCGCATCCAAAATATTAGAGCAGTTAGGCTAGGAATCACTGACGGAGCGAAGTTTAAATTATAGATTAAATCTCTTTAGCAGTGATATTGAAAATGTAGTATTACCCCCATCCTACTATGGTAGGGAAGATCATGTTAATAAACTTAGAGAGATAAAGTGCAGAACAGATATATTTAAGATATAATTTCTCCTACGAACGATAAGGGACCACAATAACACGGTAGGTATAAAAATATTCGGGTCAAACTTAAGCTGGTATGTATTCACCCTATGTCACACTCTCTAGCGGCGGTTTGCAGGGTGCTAAAAATATAGTATAAAAAAGTCTTTTTCCGTTGTCTTCCGAGTGGAGGATATCCGGCACTCCTCTATTCTCCTGGCCAAACGCAAAACGCCCCCTGTCACCTCCAATACTATTATCCCTTGACCAAAGAAATACACGCGGAAGGTAGAGCTAGAGATAACATACCTGATGATGATACTATGCATTGAAACCCGAGTCGTAAAAATAAAATATTGTGAAAAATAAAATGGAATTGACATAGCTATGTTTTACCTTTCTTAAGGGATCTGAATTATGTCGTTCGATCACAGTAGGGTCATTGTCGGGTCAAAATTTGGCTGATGTGTAATCACTCCTTGCCACGCACCCTAGCGATGACTTTCAGGGTACTAAAATACTGAAAAATAGTACAGAGGTTTGTGGTGCTTCTGTTATCCCCGTAGATCACAGCTAGAAGAAGGTTTTGAAATGAGCGAAGAAATAATCAAAGCCTTAAGTATCCAAATCAACGAATTTATCAGTCAACTAGTTTTGCTACAAACCTGATAAGAAGAAATTCACACGAAATTATGAGTGTGAACTGTTTGCGTTGGGTCCGTTCGGATGGTGCCACAGTGAAGCGGAACTTGTCCAGGGTAATGAATTATTTCCTGTGAAAACGCAAGGTCTATGAGCCTTTCTTCCTGCTTCATAAATGGATTTCCACAAAATGCCGGCCCCAAGTATCTCTCAAATTAGGTTTGGAATGTTTCAATAAGGAGAATATTTCAAAGGAAATTGAGCACGGGGTTCCAGTGACTGCTCTTAATTAACTGATATTTTCACTACTCATTCGAAAGTAAACAGTACACCACTTCTTACATTGTGTGACAACATCGTCTCGAAATGTATGAAGAGCACTGTCAAAGCATTGAACATATAATTGGGCGCCACTCACCGGTTGGCAACATGGAAGTTGCCATTAAAGGGTTTTTATTTGCAGTGCGTATTCTCATCCAAATGAACGGAGGTTCATGGGAAGGCGTGCTTGCTGTGGAAGTACGAGGTGTGTTCAAAAATTAACGGAATTTCAATTTTTCGGACAATAATATTTTTTTATTCTTATATATTGATGTTGTCCCCTTCAAAGTAATCCACATTGGAGATTATGCACTTGTGCCAGCGCTTCTTCCAGTCACCGAAACACTTCTTAAACTCGATCTTTGAGATAGCCTTCAGTTCTTTCAGCGATGCGCTTTTAATGTCATCTATGGCTGTAAAACGACGGCCCTTCAATGTTCTCATAATTTTTGGAAATAGGAAAAAAGTCACAGGGAGCCATATCTGGCGAATGTGGAGGCGGGGGCATCGTTACAGTATTGTTTTCGGCCAAAAATTGACGAACAAGCAATGAAGTGTGAGTTAGTGCACTATCGAGGTGCAAAAGCCATTTTGGAACGAATTTTGCTGCCACGCGTTTCATACCAAAAACATTGGAAAAAATGTCATGGCATGGTCCAATCAATATGCCAACATAATCAGCGACCTCTCTAATTGTGATTCGGCGATCGTTCATAACCATTTCTTTAACTTTTTCCACGTTTTCATCGATTGTTGATGTGCTGTGGCGTCCAGGGCGTTCGTCATTTTCAAGGTCTTCACGGCCTTCTTGGAAACACTTATACCACTCGTAAACTCTTGATTTACTCATAGCAGACTCATCATAGGCCTTTGTTAACATTTCACACACTTTGTTACACTTGATTTCATTTTTTACGCAAAATTTGAAACAAATTCTTTGAACCATTTCTTTTAACAAACGAAAATCGCCGAGCTCATAAAACACGTCTAAACTTAGCGGCTGTCCCAGACAAAGTCCACAAAGAAAACAGCTGAAAGTTTTATCATACTTCAGGGGCATGAATACCAACATAATAAAAAAAAAGTTTGACAATCGGACCCTGCAAGCCCGCGAAATGAAAAAACTTCCGTTCATTTTTGAACACACCTCGTAGATGTTACAGGAAGATAAAATGGTTTCTTTCGATGGTTCTCATTACATATGAACAAATAGCATTTGACAGCAAGCGTAAAATGCCTTGTGCGCAAATCGTATACGTCACCAACACAATAAAGCCGAACTACTTGGAAATATATGGTGTTCGATATTAGGGGTACTGAATCTCCAAGGCCATAGCAATGCCAACTTGCCAAGGCTGTCACGGACCGAACACTAGGCTAAAATAAATGATTAATGTAACGTATACACAAGCTCACGATGTAGTGTTTGCTAAGCAAACTATGTGATTTAAATGAATAATTCTTCCTTACTAAATACATAACTATAAAGGGACAAAAAGGGAATTTTTATACGGAAAGCAAAAATAATTCCTTCATCCTAAATAATTGTTTTCATAGTGCCTAGAGAACATCTATAGCGCATAGAACGAAGCCCCTTACAACCGAAGGTTACATATGTGACAAGACTAGAAAAACATCTCCGAAAATAAGGAAAAATTGAGTTCCAGGCTTGCAAGAAATAGCTACTAGATTACTAAAGCGTTTCACACCTCAATAAGAAACCGATCTTCGACAAGTCGATAGAAGAAGGTTTAGTACTTCACGAGTAAAAGATAGCTTGCATAACTCTCTTGTAAGTCGTGGGGTAAGGACAATCTCAGTAAATAAATACGCATTTCAATAAATCTTAGAATATATCATTCTGGGTAATATAATTTCTCGTGAGTGGAGGCATACTTGGCTGAAGCGAACATTCTATTAGGAAAAGCAGATCATATGAAAAAAACATTGGGAGATAACATTCACTTACGTAAAGAAAGTCTTTTTCAAGGTCCATTGCGAGAAAAAGATAAACAAAAATATTTGGGTAATAATGAGAAACAGAACAACTCTATTGGGTCATTCTAATTTTATCGTAAACAAAAAATGGTCGTCCATGGATTGAATTCATCATAGATGGATTGACCTTCGGAGGTTCTTCCGAAAAGTACTCTTAGCCTTTGCCCCCTTGGTATGCACTAACAATCTTAGCTCCCGTTTTAGTAGTAATCTAATATTTTTGGCAGAAGACAGGAGTGATTTACAAATAAATGGAGACAAAAGCAGATTGCGCACTAAATTCTACCGCTTTATACTACAATTCTGAGTATCATAAGGATGAGTTAGAATTAAAGACAATGTACAGCACTGAATATATAGAATAAGACAAAAAATAAACGAGACCTTAATTGCAAAATAGTTGGGAATGAGCAAAGATTTTTATATGAAGGCCAAAAACTTGTGTGTTATACTTAAATCATACTTCGGGTACAATCATCAGAGGAATTAGCGGATCAACCTTAAAAAATACCACGTTACATTGGAAAAGTTGTAGAAAAAATGAATGAATCATAAAACACATTCGGGAACCATGGGGGAATATTTTAACCAAGGGTTTGTAAAATCCCTCTGTAAGGAGTAAATCCTAGAACCAATATTGAATTTTAAGAACTCTGTACCGATATTTCGGTCAACTGAGTGACCACCGAGGGGAGTAAGAATGTGACAACGGGGAAGACTAGAGTAGTACTGCTCGTGGTCGAGTGAATTGGGAAAAATTCTTAGTTTGTCAAAAGTTGTATAAGAAAAATAGTCTAAATGAGTGGTATACTGGAGGAAATAAGATAGCATCTCCTATAGCAACGACGAAAGAAAACAAGACTAATATCATTAGAAAGGATGGGGTAACAAAAATTTACTAGGAACTAAGTTTCCTGAAAATTTGAAAAGCCAAGTTTTTGGGATTACCCTCGCAACACCGCGTGTGTGTATTACCCCATTGGCAGATTTGACCCCCGGATAAAATGAGAGAGAAAGACTACGTCAGTGAGGTATTCATGTGCGCGCTTGATCTTTCCTTGAAAAAAGCACATGCTTAAGATACTTAAAACGGAGATTTGATTAATTATTAATGAGTCAATGAGTAACCATTAACCTTTTAATACAAAATGCTGAAGTTAAAAATTTAACCAAAAACATTTCATTATGATGTATTTATGCACACAATTTTTTAAGTGTATTGAGTGTAGCAATATACCTGTTCAAATATATATATATATATATATACATAAATATATGCATATAAATTAAACGGTTGATGCGCTAACACCCAAGCCACGTGCCATTTTGGTGGCTTACGAGCCAATGCATGGTCGTGGAAGTCTGTTGAAACTCTTCGAGAATTTGAAGCTATGCATAAATGACTGACTGGTTTAGGATATTTATCATCCCGATGCCTTTCACAAGTTTTGGAATGGGAAGTGTCATATTATTCCAATATCCAGAGGGATTTTATTCAACCGTTAGTTTAAGGTAAGGCGGCAAAGGAATTCACGCAAAGACGAGTCAAAGCTTGTATCCCCAATGGGCGATTTAAAGTTGAATTTGGCCCCAAAGTTTTTTTATTCTACGCGAGCTGATGGAAATGTTTCATTTAACAAATTTTAGCTTTGCGTAAAGTAACTTTTACAGTGATTCTAAAAATAAAGTCATGAGCTTCCAGGTACCTCTGGACAGATGATGATTAAATATATTTTACGTCCTTTTGGTGAAAGGAAACGCTTCTAAAAATTTGACCAGGCATTTATTTATTCCGCGAACTGGTAAATTCAGCGAGATTTCATTTCAAACGTTTCGAAATAAAATTTTTACTCAATACTTTTACGGAAAGCTAAAAAAATGAACGAGGCCCAAACGCAACGTGAGTTGAAAGAGGGAAATAAAAAATCAAAGAGCTGCAAATAAGGTCTTAAAACACGTCTCTGATGTATGTCACAACTCTGCCAAAAACCGTCCGTTCACCAAACAGAAGGCAAAAGCATGTTCTCCGGAGGCTGCTCCGGGTGGCTGAGACAATATCTGAATACCTGGGATCGACTTCAGCGTAGGAATGACCAACTCTTGCAAACTGCTGCAAGTCCCATTCGGTAATTCACCGAATAGCACGTGATAGGTCACGCTTGTAATGGCTGCATCGTGTGAGTAAGATGGCCAATCCCTGAACCGATAACAATGAACACTTGAAACCTATTGTCGTCCACTTTCCACTCGGCGACGGTTGAGTCTGTCGGCTGAAGGGGGCGTCGTCGACGGAGGGCGAGGGACGGTTGGAGTTGGTGTAGAGAATAGTGGAAACAGTGAAATGTACAGAAAGGAAAACGAACAAATAAAGATTTTCTAGGTAAGTATGTTGGAGAAGGGGAGAGGATGTCCGAACAAACTCCAGAAATGCAGACAAACTAGATGAAGAGGATAAACGAGAATGGCATTGAAATTGAAGTGACATAGGAGTTTAAGAGCTCTTTGTTCATGGCTCACTCCAAAACCTACTTTAGACGGTAGACTTTGTGGGTAATTATAAGAGTAGTGAATGGCAAGTAATTAATTTTCAGTTTATTTTCAGGTTGTCCTCAGGAAACTATCCCACATTTGTTTAATGAGCATTCATTAAGGTTTGATCTGTAATCCTGATCCTTCGACTCCTATCGTTTCTCTTCTATAATCAGCAATGAGTGAAAATCTCCACTTTCATGAGAGTTTATTCGAAGTGAGAAGCTTCCAAATGCATCTTATTTGAGACAAATTGTGAGTGTTCTGCTCTTTGTCCTAACGACGCGTGTATAAGATTTCACTAACATGAAAGGAAACCTTTCTAAAACTTTTCATTCGAATATTTTTCCGATATTTATTCGACGAAGTCATGCTTATTTAATGCTGCTCTGCATATCTTTTACTACTTCGCCACTCTTACGTACAATGATAATATGATTTAATACATTGCAATTGATCAGTTATACTTAAGGTTAACCAACAGGCCCATATGTATTGGATTTTGTCTGAACGAATATTTTATTTAGTATTCCAAATCCAACTCGGAGACGACATAGTTAAATTGTCTCCCACGTGAATTCATTGGGAGCAGAGTTACAATAACAGCTGATAATTTTCGTTTGATTTTGATTTTTCGATTAAAATTTCGTTTCATTTGATAATTTTCGAAATAACTCAATATTCATTGAATTTATACATTACATATGGAAATAATTATAGATTTTTAACTTGCAAATGTTTTCGTAAATATCAAAGACAATAGCTCAGAAAGTTCTGTATTTAAAAAAAATCACGTAGATGAGGATATCGTAGGCCCGGAAATACTTTATTGCGAGAGAGGCCTTGAATCATCAAAGTTGCATACATCAAAGGCATTGAAACCAAACAAGCTCGTGGGAGTAGATAACATTCTCACATAACTACTATAGAGCTATTAAAAACGAGGGAAAATGAGTTTTTATGGGGTAATGTAAAGCATTTATGAGGAAGGAATTAGGTTGGAATATTTTTTTGTCCTTGTTAGTTTCCTTTTCAAATTAGGGAGAGGCAGCCAAGCTGGGGATTATAGAAAAGGAGTTTGATTTTGACTGCAGTTAAAGCTGTACTCGGGACCATCAACAAGTGGATATGAAGGAAAACAAGTCACTCATTCACACAAAATAATTCGTCACGCGCACCTCTTCCATTTCAGCACCCAGTCACTAATCACTAATAGGGGAACTTGGAATTCAATCAGGATATGTGTTTTTGCTTCGTACGTTTTGAGAAGGTACATTTGAGGAAAAAATTGATGCAAATCATATTGATCGGTAGTGGAATGTTGAAGACTGTAACAGAGAGGAAAATATAAGGGAAAAAAGGAAGAGGTAGTAAAGGATATGGACGCTGGATGGAATGAGGGAGGAGAGAAGTATTAGCGGGGCTTTTTGTAGAGTAGGATGTTGAGATGTGTTTTGTTAGGAGATACGAGATAAGAGAAAATATGGCGTAGATAAAAATAGTCTAGGTCCAGGCCTACATGACGGTGAGATTGAAAAGACATAAAGAGAGAAAGACAAGAAATCAAGTAAGGACTTGGGAGTAGGACAAGATTCCCGCGGAACTACTTAAAGTTTTAGAAAAATGTTGGAGGGAGAGTCTAAATGAATCAATTCATAGCAATTAGGAGAGAGGAATTTGGCCATAAAACGTCGTAATATCAGTAATAGTTTCTATTCCAAAAGATAAAGGCCACATCATGTGAGCACTACAAAACAATGAATTTGATTTCACACGCAGCTAAAGTGGTTCTCAGGATCATCAAGAAAAGGATGGAGAGCAGGCCAATTTATCAGCTTAGATTAAGAAAGGGGAGAAACACGTGTGATGCCATTAGAGTACTAAGATCACTAATCAAAAGGAATATAGAATACAATAAGGACGTGTTTTTCTCTTTCGTATATTTCGTAAATGAATCTGCCAGGGTGAATTAGGAACAAAAAATGAGTATTTTGCAGAAATAAAGAATAGATTGGAGGGACAGGGGGCTAATCAGCAATCTGCACACGTTTTAGGCTGCTCAAATGCGAGCGGGGAATGGAGAGTCCGGGTGGGCAGGGTTAGGAAGGGGTGTAAGGCAGGGTTGCCCATTGTCACCGATGCTGTTCAGCGTATATGTGGAGGAAATGACTAAAGAGGCATGGGAAGAACTGGAAGTGGGAGTGAAAGTCGGAGGGGAATTCGTAAAATCGGTTAGGTCCAAGTTAGTTACCAAGCTCTAGTTTCTCAGCCAACCAAGGGGTTGCAAGCATTGCTGAGTGAATTGAAAATTCAGTTCAACAGATAATGAGGTTAAAATCAATATAAATAAAACAAAGGTTATGCAATATTCGAAAAATACAAATTCTAAGATTAACATTAAAATAGGAGGGCAAAAACAAGAGCAGGTGGAACAGTTAAGTAGCTCGGAAGTGTTTTGGACCAAAATGGTCAACTTAGTAGGAACGTAAGGGGAAGAATTGCGCTAGGCAAAGAGGCTTTCACAAGGAGTAGGGAGTTGATGACAGGGACGTTAAGTAAGATCGTTTGGAAAAGGATCGTTAAAACTTTGATATGGAACGTATGGCGCGGAAACTCGGTCACTGATGCAGGATGATAGACGTAGAATGGAGGCTTTTGAAATGAGGATGTGGAGAAGGATAGAGAAAGTGAAATGGACCGAGGTAAGGTGGGCGAGGAGAGCGGATTATTGGGAAAACGAGGAAGGGACAGGAATTAAATAGGGATATTGGACAGAAAAATGGGAGAAATAAAGTATACAGAGATGAAGGGGGACCTGTTGTAGAGTAGGATGTTGGGTTACGTCTAGTTTGGAAAGCCACGAAAGACATCATTATTTAGTCTGTGTGCTAACCCAACCTAAATGGTAGATAACTAAAAAAAATTTTTTTAAATCACGGCACCATTGTCTAACCTTTTCTTCACTCATAACTGTAGGTCCATAAACTAGGCATAACTCCTGATGAATTTCAGCAGCTGACAATCCTTTTGCATGCAAGAATCGTAAGACAGAACGCACTTCACAGCTGGCGGGATCAACGATTGTCCGCGATAATGTTATTTGCATACACGGACAAGCAAACGACTTCTTAAACAAAATAAATGCTGCCATAGCTTTCCAATGAATCAGTAGATGGCGCTGCAGGAGTAAAACTATGTTCTAAAGCGCCAATATTTAAATATAAGCAAACGGGTCTTACTTTATGAGTATGCCTCGTATGTTAAATGGAGTGTGAATGTTAAACTTAGGGACCAGTTAAATCACATTTCAGTGAAATTTCAAGAAACTGCGGGAGATGCCGCAACAGTAACTTTTAACGGAGTCATCCGCTAACATGCATTTCAATGCAACAACTTCAGAGCGCAAAAATCATTCGCCTTGACTAGGATTAGAACCCGGATCCCTCGATGTCCGGCCGAGTGCTTTAGCCAGTTATGCTATCAATAGCCAATCAGCTATCAGCTTCAATTTCGATATAACATTTCAGTGATTTTGCCATTGATTCTTATTTGATTAACATTTAACTTTTTTATCCCGTTAGACGGATATAAAGATCGTAATTATACATGCGTTTGCGACAAAGGAGTTCAAATGAAGTTTTTTAGAAAACCAAATAGGAACGCTAAGTTAAACGTCAAAATTAGAGAGCAGATGGTAGAGCATGTGGAGTGAAAGTGGATCTGTTCAGAAAGTTATTTCAACAAGGAAATAAACTGATTGCGAAGGAATAAAACAGCGAAGCACAAGGCATGATGGAGGACTGCGATGGAGGTGAGAATATAAAGTGAGAGTGTTCGGCAAGGCTAGTTATGATGGACGGAAGGAAGGGCGGCAGAGAGCAGAAGGTTTAAAAATGCAGCGGAAGTTAATTTGCATGTCTACCAACATAAAAACTACCTCATACGGTAGATTAAGAAAAACTCACACAAATAGAGGAGCTCAAGGATGAAGAAAGCATGAATACGTAATATTTCTAGTCTTATGTCAAATCTCCTCGTATCTTATTCGTGCTGCGCATAGATCGTGATATCACAATTAGGTGAAATCACGATCAATGCACAATTCTTGAGGATTTAGAGTCATGCAAAATGATGAAAAATCAATCACGGTCATAATTCATCAAAGTTAATCATTCATTTAATTTATTATAAACCAAATAATTTTAATTTAAAAAAGAGTTCTAAAGAAAAATGAATAGAAAACCCATTGTCAAGAACCGCACCAGAACAAAATACCTATTGCACAAGGATTCAGATTGCCAAGGATTCGATATATCCTACAGCTGATTATTCTTTTTTTTCTCTATAGTGTGGTTGCCAACAAATATTTATAGAAAATCATATGAAATGGATAAACGCGGAACAGCGAGACCCTTGGATGAAATGAAAGTCTTTCTTGATCGGGTGTTTATGTTAATATTGTCATCCCTGTGACGTCATAGGAGACGGTCCAACCAAGATGGTAATTATATATTTGTGCAGGTAAAATAATTGGAAATAAAATTTATTTGGTATATTTCTATTTTTCTACCCAGATTCATAAGTTACGAGAACTTTTAAGTCAACTTTACAAAAATATTTCACTTTGACTGGTAGTCGCCGCCATATAGGCTCACCAATAGGCTCAAACGTTTTATCTCTTTCCAAGTTTCGAAAATATTTTCCTTCAATTTCAATAAAATTTTAGGTCAACTGGGACTAATATTGCAGGCATAGAATGTAAGCATGTATTTTAAACTGGCTTTGCACGTTTTGAGGGGGATATTGCGTGTACATCCCGAAAAAAATCAGGAAGCCTGATAAAGAATGTTTTTGCAATGTTATTTAAGACCTCAAGTCGAACAACTGCGCAAAAATTGGACGTATCGTATTGTTTTGGCCAAAAATGAGGTATAATTCTTAGCTTTAATGAGGTGTTGTAATAAACGTGAAGAATGTTACCATTTGATACATAAATAAATGTTCACAATTTCTAAATTAAAATCTCTGTAAATCGCCTTATCTTCGATTTTTAGTTCAACATTAAGCAATTTTATAAAGATTCCCTGGTTAGTGTTAACTTTATAGACAATTAATCGCAACCCTTTCCTTGCCTTGAATACTGACGTTTTTATAAATCAAACCACTTTGGTTTTCCACATAAACTTTTTAATTTTCACGACCCAGGTTTCGTTATAGCATAACATCATCAGGCAAATATACAAGTCAAGCACAATATGTGTACATATCTCTGGGCGGAAGTGTGGAGGGTTAAAATTAAAAAAAATAAAGAAAGAATAAGAATTTAAAAGTTTATGTGGAAAAGCAAAGTGGTTTAATTTATAAAAACGTCAGTATGAAGATTTTCCACCAAGTTACGCCAGAAACTGTTTTATTTGCCTTGAATATTTCCTTTTCTAATGAGATTGCAAATCATGCTGCGATTTTAATCCATTGCCAAATCAAGAAAGTGTTCTCAAGACAGGAAAATGAGGCAATGAATTTGTAATATCCCAATAAATCAGTGTCAGAAACTGAATCTAAGTGACCACGACATTATAAATTCGTCTGGAACATCTTTTGACATTAATAGTGAATTGACGGCTCCACTTGCTACCAAAAAACCATAGAAGTTTACTGCAATTGGCAATGTAGCTTATGCCATGCCAACAAATTGCTTTATTGCTGATCGAATCGATTGAAAATTCATTATCAATTAATATAGCCCCGACTTTGTGAAATCTTATCTTGAATATTAAATGAAAAGTTTGTGGACTTCAAGAAAATTATTTAGTACGCTACACCTGGCCCTTATTCACAAGTGAAGGTATGTCACTAAGCTAGGTCACTGAAGCGGTCATTTATGGTGAAGGAGACCAGACGTATCGCAATCAGTAATAGCATAAACCTGAGAATTAATTTTTAATTAACTTTTAAAAAAATCAAATTAAATTAACCTTGAATTCAACAAAGTTTTTATTCAATCTGTAGTTGCGGGATGATTACCTGACAACTACACAGCAGTGACAGACTGATGGTCAAAAGACCATATCCATAGGCTTTTCTCGAGAAGTATATTTTGGCTCCAAGGCAATACTGCATCATTTAAACCTCGACTAACGATATTTCTACATTTTTTCCCATAATCCAAAAGCTATACACCCTTCAGCAAAACCTATTCATCATTATCAATAAATCAACTGCGAAAAATAAGCCAACTACCAAAGCGCCCCAAACTAAAATCCAAATTAACCAACCTCCTATCAGCCAAGTCCTCCTTCGCGAGGAAAACCGACCCGCCACCATCATCAAAACTCAAGAGCCCCAACAAAAAACACGCCTTCAAGCATGCTCTATTTTTCACCTCATCGCTACCTTCCAGTAGAGGCATTCATCACGTAATTGGAGTCACCAGTGCATACAAAGGCCCGCAGAAGGTCTACATCGTGAAGCGTACACTTACACGAGCACCTCTAAACCCATTTACTCAACCCCCGACCATCCGGAAAGGTCCGACTAATTCGGGTCGTTCGGACACACGCGCTGGGCACCGGTGGCCGCTCCAAAAGAGTACCCTCACTCCTACGACGCCCTCATCAACGCACCACACATCGAAGTCCTCTCTACCATCTGGGACCTCGACGCCACCCCCCCCCTGGCCTTACTTCAACCCGATAGTTCATTATTTCTCACCGTCCCTCCATCTCGCTTGCTTCATTTCTGCGTCACGCTCACATTCCTCTTCACTGACCTCCCTTCTTTAATCAAATGTATCATTTATAGGTACATTAATCCCAGGACACATTCGCTTTCACAAAGTATCCCCTCTGAGTTGTAAAAGTTTCAGCGTAACATCAGTAAAGTGCATTTTACACGATAGTCGTTCTAAGAAGAGTTAAACAAATTCAAATTTTGGTGTTATTTGCCCTAAAAAAATAATAGTTCACCATGGAATCCTCTTAAAGATGCTGAGTTATTCAGCCATTAATTATTACTAAAACCATTATCATTACAATAAAAGAAGGAAATATTACTGGAAAAATAAAAAGAAGTAAATTAATATTACATTCTTTTGCAAATATTAAGATTGAAATGTAGATAAACACGTTTCTTCATTTATATTTCCTAGTTTACGCATGAAAATCTTAGTTATTTTATAAATGTTGTCCACGAGATGCATCTGCAATCTGGCTTCCGAGACCATCATTGGTTTGATAAATTAAATGTATCTACGACATTCGTACCATTTCAACGAACCTTTGATGATCTCGGAATTGACTTGTGCTCAACTCAACACCACTGTACTTTTCAGCCTCTTCTAACACACGACCTGGCATCCCAAAGTACACGTAATTGTTTTTAACTTCCACATACATTCTAGCTCCCTTCATTTCGTTCGAAATTCTTATCTTTTCCCGTCCACTTTGCTGCTTACCTACCGTTCTTCCCTCTATCACAGGCTTCAGCACTCCAATTCCAATCCAAATGATCTTCATCCATATCTCAAACTTTTTTGGATTCCGACGAGCAGCCCTCTCTTTCCTCCTCTTTCACCATGCCCAACACTCCCTCATCTGTTTTTCTTTCTGCCCACTTCACCTTCTCCGTCCTTCTCCAAACTCACAATTCAAATTTCTATTATCTATGCCTGTCCTTTTTCTTAAAAGATTAAGTCTCCGCGCCGTACAAAACCACGCTTCATACCAAAGTTTTTACCAATCTTTTCTAGACATGCTTAATCTAAGTCCCTGTTATCTACTCCACCTTCTTTATAAAAAATGCTTTGCCTAACGCAATTCTTCTTCTTTTGTTTACACTACTTTGAACATCTTGGTTCATAACTCTTCCAAGATAGGTAAACTATTTCACTCTCCTCTAAATTATGCCCTCCTATTGTAACATTAAACCTATTTTTCTCTTCCTCGAAAATCTAATAACATTTATTTTTCTTGTAAATATTATGCAATGTACGAGAGGTGTTCAAAACATAACGAGATTTTTTTCATTTCGCGGGCTTGGAGGGTCCGATTGTCAAACTTTTTTTTTATGTTGGTATACATTCCCCTAAAGTATAATAAAACTTTCAGCTGTTTTCATTGCGGAATTTGTCTGGCACAGCCACTAAGGTTAGACATGTTTTATGAGATCGGCGATTTTTGTTTGTTAAAAGAAATGGATCAAAGAATTTGTTTCAAATTTTGCGTAAAAATGAAATCAAGTGTAACAAAGTGTGTGAAATGTTAACAAAGGCCTATGGTGAGTCTGCTATGAGTAAATCAAGAGTTTACGAGTGGTATAAGTGTTTCCAAGAAGGCCGTGAAGACCTTGAAAATGACGAACGCCCTGGACGCCACAGCACATCAACAATCGATGAAAACGTGGAAAAAGTTAAAGAAATGGTTATGAACGATCGCCGAATCACAATTAGAGAGGTCGCTGATGATGTTGGGATATCGGTTGGATCATGTCATCACATTTTTTCCAATGTTTTGGGTATGAAGCGCGTGGCAGCATAATTCATTCCAAAATGGCTTTTGCACCTCGATAGTGCACCAGCTCACACTTCATTGCTTGTTCGTCAATTTTTGGCCGAAAACAATACTGTAACGATGCCCCCGCCTCCACATTCGCCAGATATGGTGTTCTGTGACTTTTTCCTATTCCCAAAAATTATGAGAACCTTGAAGGGCCGTCGTTTTACAGCCATAGATGACATTAAAAGCGCATCGCTGAAAGAACTAAAGGCTATCTCAAAGATCGAGTTTAAGAAGTGTTTCGGTGACTGGAAGAAGCGCTGGCACAAGTGCATGACCTCCATTGGGGACTACTTTGAAGGTGACAACATCAATGTATAAGAATAAATAAATACTTTTTCCGAAAAATTAAAAGTCTCGTTATTTTATGTACACACCTCGTATTTGCCTTGCTTTCTTAACCCCTTAAAATTATTAAAACCCTCGTGGAGCCTAAAATATGCGCTGTGGCAATCGCATTTAGTATTTCTAGCCCAAGGTCAAAAAGATTAATTATCAGATAATGCTACATTTGATGACCAGAATAATTGTTTAATGAAGTGGTGACCAAATATCCGTTAGGACTCCAAGTATGACTCTATGAAAATGCCAAGAAATCCATTTTGTTCTAGGTTATACTTTCCCGTGACCGTAGGAGGCACTCAGGATTTGCTCTACTTATGATTTTTATTTAGCGCTTTGTATAACCATATAATGATCTATTTTCTATTGTTTTTATTAATTAATTGATTATTTATTAATATTTCTTTGTATTTATTTTTGGCTATTAATTATTACGGGTTACTTTGTTTATCTGATTTCTACTGAGAGAACTGAATGTTGAATTCTGTGTTACTTCATGTTTGCTGATCTGACAGCTATGACGTAGTCAAAACTGTTTCTTAATGTTTTGTCCTATTGAACAACGCCAGCGTATTCCAGGGTTGTGGATTTCATTCTGAATGAGAATGAAAAGGTGGACGTAAGACGCTAGCATCCGTCTCGAGGAGGCTCTGGATTCGTGTAAAACCTAGTATCATAAGAGCTGCAACTGTAGCTTTTTATTCAACAGCGCGGATGGTTAAAAGCGTGAGGATGGACTACATGGCAGATTATGGGTGGTTTTAAATGAATTTGGTTTTAAATATAATAGCATTGCATGGCAAAAAAGTTTGTTTTGTTATTTAACATTACCTCTTCAGCTGTACTGCAAGAAGCAATTGTCCCATCTGATGACCTTAGAGACCCCAAATGATAAACAGAAAAATATTTTGAATGAGCCCGTGAAAGTATGATTTTTACCTAAAATCTGTGGTTTGCACTTCCACTCGAGAAGATGTTCTAATACCTCTTTTGATTAGAGAGAATTTAGGCTGAATTTCTAAAAAACCTTAATCCATGAGTCTTGAAGGCAAATGATCGAATAAGAGCAACATAGCATAGCTTAATAGAAAAAGGTGCAAATATAGGCAAAGAAACCCATCCTAAGGAAAAATCGAGAAACAACTTACAAAACTAAAGAAATATATCCTTGGAAACCAAAGAGAAAATATGATGAAATATAATAGGAATGAAGACTGTTCGCGAAGTATTACCTTTGGGAAAGAGTGCACCACCTCGTATTGACCCTGCTAACTGGCACTGGGGCGTGTGGCGGGGGGTGTAAGGGCACCAGCCATCAAATGAATTAATACGACAAATTGGAATTTCACTCTTGTGCTGCGGTATGGGGATGAAATTCAGTGCTCGGTATCGATTCCACTTTGAAACATCGTGGCAGCATCAGGACCGTGAGGCCGATTTGTGGCGAGGGGTGCGGCGGCGGATGGCCGTGGGGCAGGCGACCGGAGGGAAGCGTCCCTCGCGACCGACAACCCCCGCTGACGAATGGGATGGGTCCTTTCGGCCCCACGTGACGTGGATTGTGCCCTCGAAGGAAACGCCCCCGCATCAATCACTTCCCCCTCGAGCTACCAGAGACGCGCCTGGACTCGGGGGGAGGCAGAAGAGGCGAGGTGGGGCGAGGGGCGTCGGCGGAGAACACCTTTATCATCGGTCCGGATTATCCAGAACTTACGATACACTCGGAATGCAACTTCGCTTCCCGTGCTCCCGACGAAGCTTGTATCACGTGGAGCCGCCCCATCGGGGGAGGGGGGTTGCGAATCTTGTTTAAGTCAGCTAACACCCCGCGGGGCTGGGGGGGGGGGGTTGAGAGGTCGGGGTTGGGTCACGCCGCTCAGGGATCGCTCCATGCTGAAAGCGGTCGCACATAGATGAGGACGACCACATACCTTCATTAAACATAAATTGTGTTCACAGGTAACAAACTACACTTTCAAATATTGAACTAATACAATTCAGAGTCATATTTTTAAAATAAATATGAGGCAACAGGTCTCCATACCTTTGCTCGTAATGATACCACGCGTATCTTTTACAATTGTCCTTGGTAAAATTCAAGTATCACTCCAGTAGCACCCGTTGCAAATTTAAATGAGTTCATTTCGCCGTGGGTAGCAATGGGTCCAAGAGGTAATGAGCCACGAACTGCTTGGACATTCTCCTTTCCGCTTGTCAAATCGTCAGCCATGGCCTATGCAAAGCTACACGAGGCTTACGATAAGTTTTTCCTTCCCTACAGCACAGATAGAAAGAGGATGGTTGAAAATGTTTAAAGAGGGGAACAAATTCATTGCAAAGGGAGGCGAAACCAGACCACTGCTCTTAAGGAAAAGAATATTGACCCTACTGCCGCCATTGTGAATGAATATCGTCGATTAACGTTAAGAACACTAAGAGAAATACTTAAATATAGATCGGGTCGGTCCTAGTCACACTCTTGTGACAGAAGAGTAGCACGTAGGGCGTGTTAGTACGCGTTGACTTCCGAGACGGCTGGTAGCCGAATGAAAAAGGTCGTTCGTCTGCACGATTGATTACGGTTCTACTCAGAGCTGATGCTTCCGAGAGGGTATGATTATCAATGATGATATAAGTTTGCTGTATCATTTAGATTTTAGAGTAAGCAGCAAAGTTCTCCGTGAAAATCTTGACATTTTCAGCAACGGAAAACCGGAGTACTGGAAAAATAATGGCCATGTCAACTTTGTTATTCGGGAAATGGTATATCAGCATGTCGTAACAAAACACGCGATTGTAAATGAAACACAATAGTGATGTACTGTATACTCCTCAAGGCCATAACAATCGCAAGTGTCACAAAATGGATATCTGATGAAAATAAACGTAAAATGTCAATCATTCCCCTATTATAGACCTTATCAAGCGTCGAAATCACTTTCCCTACTCCTCAACGAGGAGGAACTCATTTGTGGAGAACTTTTGTCATCATCAGGAGCTGAGCAGGCGAAGTGAGCGTTTCAAATTTCAATGGCTGCCGCTGGCGCACCACCGGAATCAAACCAATAAAAGTCGACGTAAATTTAACACGTAAATTACACCTTAAAAGAGCAATACAACATTTACAACTTATTTAAACTATTGCTTCAACGCAAATAAAAAATGCATGTTAGTCTCCATCGGTCATGCGGGAATGGATTTTCCATCAGAATAAATGAGATAAGATTAAAATGCATGCACATTAGTAAAACTAATTATTCCCAAGACATCGCGCGTTGGCAGTTGACATTCTTGTTGATTCCAACCCTACAATTACTGTTCCGTATTGCCCATGCGAAGGAGGGGTCATTGAGTCCTGGCGCCTATTTCTAGTATTTTATATGGATAGTCCAAACGACTAGTCATCTTTTGTCACTAGACAAACCATCTTAGTGTCTAAACGTCCCTACACTCAGTACGTATCTTGCCATGATAGTGAGAAGATTCTGGTTCTTCTACTTTGCTCACAATGTGAACTAGTAAAATGTGCGCTACAATAGAAAATCCCGCGAGTTGTGAAGTACGATCTGTGATTAGTTTTTTTGGCAAAAAACCACAAGCCAATTGGAATCTATAGGCAACTTTGTGAAGTGTACGGAGGCGGAAATATGACTGAACGTGGAGTAAGGCAGTGGTGTATTCAGTTTTAAAATAGCCACAGCACCAATTTTCACGACAAGGAACGCAGCGGTCGACCTAGCCAGGTAACAGATGAACTGACGGTGAAAATTGCGAATTTACGATTACGGATCTCGCGATAGACGTGACTTCAACACTGAACTTTGACAGTAACGCAGGATTTATTTTTATTTATTTTATTTTTAGTACCCTGCAAATCACCGCTAGGGTGTGTGGCAGGGGGTGAATGCACACCAGGCTATTTGTGTGCCGAAAATTTTTACTCCTACCGCAGTCGGACAATGTTATTCTGATCCCTTATCCCACGTATTGTTCGTGGGAAAAATGACAGTCTATAGACTGTCATTTTTCTATCTTTTCTATCTAGTCTATCTTTTCTAAACTTGATCTCTAATTTTATTGACATAATCTCTCCTACCATAGCACGATGGGGGAGTAATACAATTATGGATCACAACGCCATTTTCCGTGCGGTGACTGCAGTGGTGCGTTTGAAGCCTTACATTACCTAGAACACCATCACTCGAATCATCAAGGAGATGGGAGCACGGGCGCGAAGACCAGCCGTTGTTAGTTTCACCGGCGTCTTTCAGAGTGGCAATCCACTTCCACAGGTATAATTTCTGAAGAAATGAACTAAAAGTATGACGCAATTCAAGTGGAGGACCGAATTACTTCGTCCAGGTTACTACTCTATGTGCCAAGCCTAATTTTAGGTTATGAGCGGAAACACTCTCTTTTGCCATTTGCTGTCATAACGAATTGATCGCCACACTGCCATTACTTCTCCATGGTCGTCGTGCACTGTTTCATTCACGCTTCTCAGTTTCTGGGATTTTCTTTGACCATCGCCTGTAGAGCCTCTTCAATCACATCAAATAATGACAATCTCCGCCTACCCCGTTCCTTTCAAACATTGGACATTTGAAAAATCCACAAATAAATTTAATGATTTCTGGTTCAACTACGTGGAAGCCCATAAAATAAGGAACATGTAATGTACACTCGATTTCAATGAGGTACGACTAGTTTCAATGCTTAATCGTCATAATTAGGTGCGGATGATGACGGTTTAACTTTGAAACTAGTCGTGCCTCAATAAAATCTAGTGGACGAAAACATTGTGTTCCTTATTACGCACAGTGAACATTTTCAACCCTGCAACTGACCCTACCTCTTATCACACTCAGCAAGACGTTACATACAGTTGGTTCGGCCATTCTAATATAAACTTCATTTCAACTGGTGCATCAAGGAAATGCTTAAGGATTTTACGCCGCAAGATTCATTCCTCTAGAAATTTTGAAACGATTTGAAATGCGTCGCCCGTAAGTATTAAGCAAGTTTCTGTTGCAAATTATTGTCAGATTGCTAATAATTAAAAGGTCTTAGATCCTGTGGTTATTTTGAATTATTCCTGGAACCATATTAACATAGACTGAGAATGTTCGTCATTTACATAAATAATAAGCAATCTGAATGACTTGTTGGTGTGGTGTTAAGTTAAAGTAGCGAAAAATCTTTTGTTTATTCAGATGATAACACACTTCCAACCACATCGTTTGATTCTCGATCTCATCACCAAATGTCCGCAATCTGCTTGACCGGCGATTTGATCCCTTATCGTCTTTCACCTTCATAAAATGTACTGGGACCCAGGCCTTCGCTAATGGAAGGCATTGGAGGGAAAATGCATCCCTCTGGGTGAAATATCCACAATCAACACTCACCTATCAATCCTCAACGGGCAACCAGGAAATCAGTGACCGCAGAGCCGGCGACGGCCAAGATGCCGATCGTCTGGAAGGAAAACGAAAAGAATTTAGAGCTTACTCTATCCCCATTCCTTTACTTAAAAATCTTATTCTTACGCTCTGAACGCTGAAATCGCTTCATTCTGTTCTGATGTTAACTCTCCAGCAAAGGCATTATATCCAGTCGACTATGCGTTCGATGCCATTACATCAAAAGTTCACACCAGTCGCACTGGTCTTACGCTGTGCGAGGAGGAATACCGTCACGTACCATACGTGAATACTGGTTCGTGCCAATGGAAAAACCTCCCACTTTTGGCAATGGATAATTACCGTATCATCATCTTTAGTAAAGAGAGAATGCAAATAAAGAAAATACTTGCTACCCATAAAACAATTCTACCATATTCCATATGAATAAAAGAAAATAAACTCATGATGGGAAAAGGAGAGAGCGTAAGAGAAACAAATGCTACCTTATACCACTACCAATAGGCAATAAACATTGGTAAATACCCATAGCTGCACAAAAAGTATGAAAGATAGCATAAAACCTATTAAGTTCCTAATGATTCAATTCGTTCCCTAGTTCATGCGTATCGCAGCTACTTCTGTGACTTATTGTTCTCGGAGAGAAATATTAAACATCGGTTTTGCAAGGGCTCTCCCAGACCTTGAAAGCACACATGGTCTTGTCTTCCGCGGTAGGGAAGGTGGGCCCTCTCTAATTTAAAAGGCAATTGGAATGGTTCCAAGGCTGGGAGGGTTTGTCAAGGTATGGTTAATGAAGGGGGGAAGTTAGGGCGGTTGGAGGAAGTGGGAGAGGATTATCTTTACAAACCCTGAACGAGTAAGTACATGTGAATCGCAAAGGTCCCTGTTGCCGAAAAACCCCGATTGATTGAGTAAATGAGCACAAACATGCGTACCTCCGTATTATAAATCTGTATTCATGTACGTGATTTACGGGTCCCTGGCATAGGAGGAATCCTTGTAAAATCTGAACGAGTGAGTGAGTGAGATTCACAAAGGTCTAACACACCCGAGTGATTGTGAACATCAACTTGGGTCTTTTTTTAAATTTTTATTGTCTTTATTTCTGTGTGAGTACAACGAGTCCTTGGCATAGGAGATATATCCTTGCAAACCCTGAATGTGTGTGTGAATGCGATTTGCGAGAGTGACTGTTATTCCTTAAACACACCCTTGTGATCGAGTGACTGTAAGTTTGTTTCCTTATTTATTATATTTCCATTGTTTGGTGTACACGTGGGGCACTGTTTCACAAACACACCCAAATGACCTTCTGTGTGTTACTTATGTTTCTCTTTACTTGTAAATTTGTTTTTACCTCCCCTCTTAAGCAAACCTAGTGCCAATCAAGTTTACGCTCTCGGCTATTTCGTTTTTCAGGGCTCTATTAAATAAACAATTTTTCCTGCTTTTTTCCTTATTCATGGAAAATTAGGTGATTAAAACCTTTTCATCACTAGTGAATTCAATCTCACTATACTGTAAGAAATCCTGCTTATGTACATATGTTTATAAATGATAGAGAATAGAGTTTTCCAGCCGGTGGTGTGACAATTTGCATCCAAGGGCAATTAGATCGCAGAGAGATTCGCAAAATTTCTTTGTCTTTTCCTTTTGTCACCAATATATCGATAGAATATTCATCTCAAAACTTTAAAACAATCCAATCGTTGCTTCGATATGTCACTGTGCCTTTCTCTACCTCCAATACTGGGTTTAGATTTGCATCTGGGATCTGTATAATAGGTGCTGACGTAAAAGTGTCTAGATGTCGGCCATTCGTTTTCCCGTCGCGATATAAGTTCTATTTCTCTCTTCGAATTTTCTTCAGGTTTGCTAACTTTGGAGTTTTCAGCAGGAGGTTTAATCTCTCGATTCTATCATTTCTTTAAACTGATAAATATTTGGAAATAATGCCTATCTCGTGGTTTCATTCGTTAACCAGCTCTCATTTCCTCCGACGATCGGAGGTGATTATAAAATTGAAATATCAAATACATATAATTTACAAGTCAGAACAAGATTAAGGTGCATGTAGGTATATTTGCATAAGGTATATTTGTTGGTGCATGCGTATGTTAGCTGATAGTATGTGTATTTGCATTCGTGAAAGTTATAAAGATTTTTGCCTGAATATAAACGACTTTGTGGGTGTAGATTGGCATGAATGTGTGGGTTTTGCATGCGACTTTATTCTCTTTTACTGGTGGTGACCTAAAGCCCCCACCGCACGCCCTTGCGGCGGCTTCCAGGGTACTATGTACATGTGGATCTGCGCTCGAAATGAGGCGGTAGAGAAGAGCAGCTTTATTTTTCCGATTACGACAGTTATCCGCTAGTGCCGAAATCATCCCTCCACGGTATTTATCGAATCACTGTTTCCGCACCTTCTGCATGCATTATTATATGCTAATACAGTATTCTCTGCATTGGGGAAAACGCTCAGAGGTCGCCCGTGCGCGCTAAGCGCTCCCTCCAAATAATGAACCCTCCCGAGCGATTGACAGGCTACCTGCACGAGAGGAAAGGGCCCAAGGGTCAATGATGCCCACTCCCAACTCGACCCGACAATGACCGCGAACAATCAATAGCATCGCGGCGCGCCGCTTTGTTCTGAGGACTGCCTCAATTGCCGAAAGAGGACTTGATTTACAATCACGTGAGCTCCAGGGATCCGTCGCTGACGGCGGGCTTCGACAAGTGATTCCGGAGGTGAGGCTATGATTTTACAGCTGTGTCGGCGGCGTGGAGTGGAGGGAGGGGGCAGGGCGTCGGAATAGCGGTGGCAATACATTCTCTGGGCCGGGGCAAAGAGCGATGTGGCGGCACGAATGGGAAGGAGGAAGGCTATTTGCTCCCGACCCTGGGGGAGTCATCACATGGCGCACCTGCTCCACTCCCAAATGCGTACCCCACGGTACCGCCCACCCTGCTAAACTCCTTTCGCCTCCCACCTCCCTGTTTTTGCTCTTTCCACGGCGAGGCGACGGGAAAGTATGGTGAGAGTGAAGGATTAAAGCCAACTTCTTCAATGACTATGGATGACAATTCACACCTTCAGAGGAATTCAATATATGCGTTTGGCTCCTTTTAAAACCCTCCGTCAAATCTACATCTCTTTAACAAATTAATATCTTCGAACGACTTTCAGACACAAAATTGATATTTGGACGAAACGAAGTGGCCCCATACCCCAGGCCTTTCATTTTGCTCAAAGGAGTATTTTTTCATTTTATTTTATGAAAACTGAGGATCAGGTAATTCTTTCAGTTATTTCAGGGAGGGGCGTTTAAAGTTATATTCGGAGGCACTGGATTCATATCATATAATAACACTCTATCTTCGATTTATGATGCAATCAAAAATTGAATAATGCAGGTTAAAAATCTTATATTATGTTGAAATGTATTTTTCTCCGATAACAATTGCAAATTCACTACAAAACACTTCAGTAGAGGGTAAATCAGAGCAATCAAAGTAAACTAACTGCAGTTACGGAAACGGCGATGAGCGAGAGGCACGGATCTGGGTCGAGGATTATATACTTAATACAGGGATAACATGCCAATCAAAAGTCTGCATGTGTGAATGACAAGCGGGCGTGGGAAACTCGTTCGGTGTTCCCGGCAGAGGTTTTTATTTTCTACGTGGCCACAAGGTTTGTGACGGGAATTGGGGTAATTGACATGACTTCCTGATGAGCAAGGGGATTTCAAAAAGCACCGATAATTGTCCACATTATCTTCCCATTCCATCGCCATCCAACCCACACATATTCTATAAATGAATCTAAAAGGGGAGCGTAGTATACAGATCGTTTCATATCCAGCCCGAGATATAGAAGGCGTCCACGTCGAAATGCCATTATCAGCGACAACTGGGGAGCCTTGATAATGACGTCCCCACGTTGAAATCCACGTCTCCTCCGCCCCCTTCCCGAATCCATCCTTTGTTGGGTGCAAAACAGCAGAGGCGCTCCCCCTTCCCCCTCCGTTGCCGGTGACAACAGAACCCATTTGACGAAAAAAATCCATTCCCCAGAGATTTCCAGTCGCCCCTCTGCCTCGGGGAGCGGGGGAGGGAGAGGCGGAAGGCATTTTCGGCTGAGACAAGTACATTGGAGGAGGAAGAAAAACAGGGCGCGATCCCTTCTAGACGCGCAAGGGCCCGGGCGAGGTCCCTCGATAGTTACTGCATTCCACCCCCCCCTCCAACTGAAGATTGACAAATGAAATCCCACCGCCGAGTCCCGAGCACTGTCGCCTCCCCCGAGGGTACATTGCTCACCCCCTTCCGTACGAGTCTCCTCGAGGCCGCTTCAAAACGGAGCCGCTCTCGCCTCGGATGTACTTACTGACTGACGGACCTCGAATCACATACCGAGTGCGAATAATGCTCCAGCAACAACGGGTAAGCAACAACACTCATATCCTCCATCCAATGTTAATAGTGTTTGAGAACAAAGGACAACGGAATTTTCAAACTGAGAGAGTTACGCGGGATTCTGATGCTTAAATTTCGTTCAATATGACCAGTCGTTACAATATTGGCATAAGTTCACTATGCACAATCATCAAAATTATACTACAATCAATGGTATGATACAAAAAACGTAAATTGGATTGTTTAAATCAACTCCAGTAGACATCAACTCATATTCTACTCGTCGAAAAATAAGGGTGCAGGGCAAGTAGTGATGGCGAGCAGTGGGGAGAGGGAGTGGAGGGGCGTGGCGGTCTACGATGACCAGTCACGCGCACGCTACGATGCGGTGCGACGGAGGGAAAGATTTTCACTTCGCACTTTGACGAATGATGCCACGGATTACCTCAGAGGAAACGAATGAATGATGCAGGGGAATAGAACGGTGATATTTGTTCCTCTCTGCTTAAGTGGTGGTATCGCTTTTAAGTAATCATTATTACTAAGATATAACCAAGATATCTGAATGGAATTTATTCTGCGTATAAATTGATTCTTATTTACACAATGTTGTAAATTACAGCTATTAATATTGATTTCTTTTGTTTCAAGAAGCCGTAGATTGAAGTAACTCACAGTGTGGAAAAGATAAGAGACTCGCAGTGTGATCAATAGTGTTTCTTATATTGAAAGTTGTTGCAAATACATGATGAAATTCCGATTGTTCATAAAAATGATAGTCCATCATATAACACAGTTGTGAGGTAGAACAGGATTTTTTAAACTGACCACACACAGGTATCTCTCACACAGACGATTCAAAGGTGGAAGACCATCACTCGCGGACGATTCTGCAAGAATGAAGGAAGTGAAGGACATCATCATACTATGTAGAAGAGCTGCCATCCAAACGATCATGATTAAGTGAGACTAAAATTAGCTATGGCAGAGTATGGAAAATATTCACAAAGAACTTCAGATACCAAAGGGGTCAGCAAAGCGTTGTACGACTGGTGACACCTTTTCAGAAGCAAACACCGGCAATCAAAGCGATGCGGCTTTGAAATTTTGTCACATTCGCCCTATTCTCCTGATCTTGCCCAACGAAACTTACTGATTTTAAAAACTCATTAAACTATCGCGGGATGGTAAAATTGACAACACAGATGATGCCATTCAAGAGATGGAACAATGGTTTTCGACGGAATCTGCCGAGTTCTATAATAACGCCCTTCGAAAGGTCATGAAGCGATGCGAGAAATGTGTAACTCTGGATGATGACTATGTTGAGAAATCGTAATAATAACAAATAAAAATTAAGTGGCTGTCTCGATTATTTTTAGTAATAATTAAAAGTTTATGATACCCCCTCGTAAAACCAGTTCAATTATGCGGTTATACAATGATCCCAGCGATTCCATTATCTTCGGTTGGCACTTAATCAGCTTCCTGTATCAGCACTTTTACAGCACTTTCTTGGGCTGCACAAACAGGACTGTGACGATGGCAATTTTTCTGTTGACCGGGAATTGAAAAAGTCGAGGACGGCGCCGGATCGAGGGGGGCGCCACGATGGTGTCTCCCGCGAGTGTACGATCTCCGTCGTGGAAGGAAAGCGGCGAGTCAGCCGTGGGCGGGCAGGACGTCTTTACGGCATTGCACCGGTTAATGCATTTGTCGTACTTCCCTCACGTTTTCAAGGTTCTAGCGGTAATCTGCCACTCAATGCTATGGTGTGTAACAAGGGATGCTTCAACATCATTCTTAAATTGTAAGTTTTTATTGATTTTAAGTTACAATAAATATGTAAAATAGTGCCTAATATGTATATAATATCAAACAGAGTTAAGATAAAAATGGTATCGATGCGTAAAATACTTCTTTACATATTAGAGATGAACTGAGAGTAAAAATAATTAGATTCAGAGGACATTATGATAACATACCCCGCTAATTTGAATGAAAACAGAAAATAGTTTTACACACCTATCCCAGTCATAAAATGTTATTCTGATCCCTTACAGTTTGTAGAAAAATGACATCTTAAATCTATCTGTTCTAAATTTTATCTCTCTAACTTTATTGACATAATCTCTCCTATCGTAGTACGATGGGGGTAATAATATATTTTCAACATCGCTGCTGAAGAGATACCCTTCCAAATTATGCAAGAGATTTAAACTGTAATTTAACCATCGCTCCGTGAGTGATTCCCTAGTCTAACTCCTTTAGTATTTTGGATACGACACTAAGTTTATCATAATAACATTTTACAAATGTAGCTCCTCCTCTCAGCTTAAGTGGAATTAACAAAGCAGTGTTTTTCTTTCCGTAACTAAGAAATGAGCTAGGAAAGATACTCTGAAATTTATACTAGACTGTTACACCTTTGGCTCCTGAAAAAAGAATTTAAGCCCTTTCTCTAGAAATTAAATATAAAGTGTTAATCATGATGCTCTCTTGAACACATCCGTCCACTTTTTTTGTGCAGATCCGTCGGGATGTGGGACAACGACTTTCGTGACGAACGTTCTGGAAACTATATGAAGCTGCGCCCCTGTTAGTGGATCCCAAACTTGTATTTACGGAGAATAATGTGAAATACCGTCTATTAAATGTTTTCAGGCTAAACTTTGAGGAAATCCATCATCAATGAAGTAAAAAATACCAATTTATCTTTCCAATAAATTAGTTGTACCGAATTAAAAAATGCAGTGGACGGTACATAGTATTTTTTACTTCAGTGAAATACCGTAATTCGATGATTCCAGTTGCACTTCGACACTTTATATAATAGAGGATTTGAAGGGCTTATAATAAATATGTGCGGGTCGCAGTGGTCTAGTGGATAGAGCATTGGACTACTGACCGGAGGGTCCCGGGTTTGATTCCCGGGCAAGGCACTTTGGGCACATTTCTACATTTCTGAGTCACCTGGCATTTTCCATGTATACCTACGCCTTTTGTGGTGTCTAAACGAAGTGTTAGTGATGACTAACCCCTGTCTCCTGCAGAATTCAATTGCTTTCTCCCCGCGTTCATTCCTCGTGCCTAACCCATAGTCCCCCACCTCACCACCATCTCTTCCTTCCCCTACCGTCGCATTGCAATCTCCCATCACTATCAAATGTTTCCCTGCAGGAACACTCGCGATGATATCCTCTAACTCATCATACATCCTATCGACTTCTTCCTCCTTGTGGTTGCTCGGTGGCATGTATACCTGAACAATGGCCAAGTTCGTCGGCTCTGTTTTAATCTCTACGAGTAAAATTCTATCTGTCGCTTGCTCTATGTTGATTACGCTTCTTCCTACCCCTTTATTTAAAATTACGGCAACCCCTCGTTGGCTCTCGTCCCCGCCGCTGTATATCACTCTATAATTGTCACTCCAGTAATCCCCGCTATCCTTCCATCTCACCTCGCAGAGGCCTAAAACATCTATATTACCTCTTTCCATCTCTCGCTTAATATTTTCTAATTTGCCTCTCCTCAACATTGTCCTGACGTTCCAGGTTCCTATTCTAACTACTTTCTCCTTCTTCTGAGTCTTCTGCCCTGCTGCAGTTATTTCTTCCCTGCAAGGGTTTCGTGGGATGACGACCGCGGAAGCCTTGCCTCTCCCGCTGCCGGGCACGACACACGGCCTCTTGGGCCGAGTCCCGTAGTTGCCAGGACTCATATTATCTATAGTGCCCATCATTATATTCTTGGGAATCATAATTGAGGTGGTTTCCCGTTGCCTTCCTCAATAGTGTTTTTAACGTGACACCATCACTTAATGGCAGCCCCACTGGGGTCAGACGCCATTGCAGCCGCCTCACTGAGGAACAGACGCTGCGTGGACTACCTTTCGTCTAGCTCCTAACCTTCGACCTATCTGGGCATGGGTGACCCTTCCAGGAGTAATTATTATTACTCCCGCCAGCACAGCTCTAGGGGTCATCGGAACACACAAGCCCTTCCACCACGACAAGGTTGTAGTCCATGGGAGGGTATATATATATATATATATATATATATACATCCCAAAAACCGCCGCAAAGGCGTACGGCGGGGGGTGACAGTTCACCAACCGTGCCTGCAAAATCCCATCATGTCACCTCTGCAAAAATATTAGTTTGATCTTGCACTCGTTAAATTTTAATCGCACAAAAAAACTTAAATGACAATATTCAATAACGGGATACGTATATTCAAATCATGCTGTAGAACTCTTAAAAAAATGGGTCTATTAAATAAAAAACATGACATGCAGGAAATTGACAATTTTTTCCAATTCTAACGATCTCCTACGTGATTGCAGTGATATCTATTTTGATCGCTAATGGTTCGAGGGAAAACATTTTAAAATTATCCGTTCTGCTATTAATCTCTCTGATTTTACTTTGGTTTATCAATCGATCTTTCCTGTAGTTTCCCAACTTTTTTAAGGGACTTTGCCAAATGCCTTTTTAAATTCTTGAAATGTAGCATCGACCTGAAATTTATTTTCTCCCGAGACCAAAATATCATGAAAAAAATGCCAGTTGGGTCTTGCAAGATTTGCCCTTTCGGAATTCGTGTTGGTTTTTACGTACGTTTTTCTGGTTGGAGTACAAGATTCTCGTAAATTCTGAGAATCGAAACATTTTGTGATTGAACTTAAAATTATGTGCTCTGAAATTTGGCATCAGATGGATGTGAGAGAGATTGGTCGGTAATTACTCGGATATTCTCTGTTGCCTATTTAATATACTATATGGGAGTGACCTTGGCTATTTTCCAGGCTTTGGGTGCTGCGCGAGCATTTAAGGATTTATCAAATATTATGTCCAGGAAAGGAGCTATTTTTGAGGCCATTGTTTAGTGTACGCGAGCAGAGATTTAATCAGGGTCTGGTGATTTGTTTGGACTGATGCCTTTAATTTGACGCTCGAGTCTAAGCTCGACGCTCGATGTGAGCGATCAGATTAGTGACTCGCATTGCTCCTGTGAACGATTGCTAAAACGTTTTGAAAATAGTGGTTTAATGCTTCAGCGTTTTCTAATTTGGTGGTTAGTTTTTGCCCGTTGTTATTTAGGGATAGTAGTATCGACTTTTTTCCATGAACTTTCCGAATATCTGAACAAAACGCTTTGGTGTTATCTCCCAAGCATTCACTTATTCGTCTATTTTTTAATTCTATCAATGCCTGGCGACATGTTTTTCTTGCTAACGATTTGGCAGTTTTATTTTATGTATTATTTAATATTGTTTATTGCTAGACGTGTCCTTTTGTCATCCCCTCATTCTTTAATACCATGCTAATGTTTTACTGCTTAACGTACTTCTACTTTGTACCATCTTGGTTCCCTCCTGCCATTTTTAAATTAACTAGGCATGTGATTTTCTATTGTAGCCCATGTGACGTCCAGAAAAGCACCCCACAAACTCTCACTACCTCTGCTTCTACTACTTCCTTAAATGTACCGTGAGACTGCTGTAGGCTATCCCGTACTCCTTCGTAATGGGCCCAGCCAAACAAGTAAACCTCTCTTTTAAGTTTCTGATTTTTCTTAGTCATCAAGTTAATGTTCGCGAACACTATTCTATGGTCACTAAGCCCTTCAAGTATTGTTGTATTTAGGACGTCTTTGGATAATTTTGTGGCTACTAGATCAAGTATATCGTTTCCTCTGATGGATCTGAATATGACACGAAGCAGTGACTCGTCTGACTCCTTGTCCTTACCTCCTGCCATGAAACTATAGTTTTTCCAGTCTATGGATGGAAGATTGAGATCTCCTCCGATTGCAATTCTTCTATTGTGTAAGTGGTAATTGAAAATAGCAACCTCTCTTTCTAGTTCTAAAAGTGATGATTCTCCGAAATCGAGGGGTCTGCGGTTGACACAAATGTATACTCTTCTCGACCCAGGGCTTTTTAAGGAACACAATGCAGTTTCTAGGTTGCTATTTGCGATAGACTCACTTATACTTTCGTGAATACCTTTAACAGCTATGGACACTAAGATAGACATTGTCTCTGTCAGTATGATTTCTATACTATAGCTGAAGGCCTATTTGTCATATTGATTGAAATATTTCGTGTCCGGGCTCCCTATCTCCAATTTTCAGCGTAGTATTTGTTCGAATTGGACGACATTGGAGTCTGCAGCACTTGGCTCCGCTCTCACGCATCGCTGCTCACCATTCATTCCTGAGCCGCTGAGGCATGTGCCGCACCGCGAGATATTTCAAGGCTTCCATGATGAATCAGCTATCGATCTGAAAGCAATGCACCCTGGTGGGGTAATCCCCAATTTCGAAACAAGAGATTAAACGCAGCTGCTGTTTACACTCATGTGGAGAGAGGATCTTGTCATGAACGAAAAGTGAGAGTTTGGTGTTGCAGCATCCATCCCCATTAAATCCGTGCTTTTACAAAGCAAAATCATGGATTTCGAGCAAAGTAAGCAATTCCGGACTAAAAGCAGCATTTTTTTAAATCCTTGAGAAAACGAAATGGACATGGTCTGGGAGATAGGCTCTTAATTACACGGTCTTACACCTGATGATGACGCCGAAGCGTTGAAACCGGTAGTACGAATAAAAATCTTGTGGAAGTTACAAAGTGTATTCATTTTAAACGTACACGGTCTTTCCTAATTCCCACTTTCAAATATTACCATCATAATTTTGTCTTTGGGTATTCAATTGGAGCTGTTGAGGATTGATGAACTGATTGATCTTCGCAATATGACATAATCGCTGAGACCGCTTCCTTAAAAATACGAGCTGGTGTTCGGGACCGGAGGATTTATTGCGGGAAATAATTTGCATGGCGCTCTATTCTGACCCGCTAATTTCAAATGAGTAACTTATTGCATAGAATCGTTAAAACATTTTGAGAAAATTTATTATAAAACTTTAAATATTTGAATTAATTTATCTATTGTGAACTACTGGTCGGTCTCCGTCGTCATAGCTAGTGAGCGTACCAATTGCTTACTGAGCCTAACCTCCCTGCCTTTGGATTCTCCATTTAATGTTCAATTAAATCATTTTTTCAACTCTCAACGCTTTCCCCAAAGGAATGTCCGCTTAAAGGAGGTTCTAAACAGTTTTATCGAAAGCAAGAACAACGTCATTACTCGCTAAGAGCATCATTGCGATTGCGTGGTTTTTCATCTTAGGTGGGCAAAACTAGGAGTGAGTGAGGGAGGGAGTTCTACGGCTACTCGACCCACTTCTGTTCAACTCGGTCATCATCAAGACCCATGTCCCTCTTGCGTTGATTTCCATGTCATCTACTTCACTTTTTGACTTCTGTTAGGGGAAAGAGTATTCCAAGAACCATCAACACTCCAGCGATTCGCCAAATTAAAAAAAATGAGAAATGGCTCTCGCAGCCTACGTCTCAGGACAATGTAATCACCGTTCATTGAAAAGTTACTCTTGCTCTTTATATTCGAGCCACACTCAAAAGAGAATTTTATGATGACTTCTCCGTGGTCATTTATTCCTTACAGAGATAGAACCTACATCTACATCTGCACAATACATAGCAAGCCACTGTAAGGGCGTGTGGTGGGGGGTAGCAGGTATACAACCATGCTAATGAAATCCCAATCATACTACATTTACAAACACATAAGTTTGATCATGCACTCGATAAACTTTAACCACACGAAAAAAGGCATTTACCTGCAGATTTATTCAATCAAAACATATGCATATACAACTCATGCTGTGGACCTGTAAAAAAAATGATTCTATTAAATAAATATAATAAAATACAGGATAATGACTACTATATTGATTTCTAATCGTTAGAGGAAAACACAAGATTTTAAATCTATCTATTCCACAATAAATCTCCTTGATTTTACGCTGGTGATCTGATCCACCAAACTAGATGCGGCGAGACTGTTGATGTTTTCCAAATTATCATTACATAAAAAATAATCGTTCCTCCGGAGGAGACCTCTAATACGTCTTTAATATTCTCAGATAATTAAACTGCCTCAAATTTACGAAGTGAATTTAACCTGCAGTCGACTTTGTGGCTTCCGTCCTAATTCTTTCAATAGTGTCGTGATACTCCTACCATGTTTCTGAAAACTTTTCACAAACCTAGCTGCTTGGATAGGTTTTGTGAAACCAACATGATGATGGTCTTTACTGATACATTTACTGCAAGTGAGTGGAGAGTATTCTGCCTCAAGTTGGCGAAGTGGAATCCATTTGGTTGCGTACGAATTCCCTCCGGGGATATCGGAGCGGGGCTCGCTGCTCCGGATGCAACCCAAATTTACAACAGCGCTTAATGTTCTCGGGACGGAAGGGGTCCTCTCTCCCATCACGAATGAGTTCCGAAGGGGGTGGAAAGCACCACCGCTATGGAGAGGCAGCTCCGAATGCCAGCGGAATCATGGATCCAGCGCCGCCACGCGAGCAATCGATTAACGGTCATCCCCACAATTGCAACGAGCCCTTCCGCGCTACCCTCCATTGGAATTCTTCCGCACAAATTGCCTATTTCGCAGTCAGCATTTCCTCACGAGGAAGTCTTGGGACCCCGAGCGTTATCGGTGGCCTGGTCCAGCCACTCTGGCACGATTTGCAAAGCCCGTTCTGGTCAGCGCGATTCCACACTCCATGGGATGACCGTTGACCTAATGAATACTAAGCGCAAAAGTGCCCGCAATGGGTCTGCTACTTGTGCGGGCGGGGGAGAGACTGCTTCGCTCGCAAAGGGGGAGAGGAGACTGCGATTCATCAATCCCCACCCCACCAATTGCGGAGATAATATCTGACACCTTAATTTAATTCTTTTCTATACACATTTAGCATTGAATTACACAATCTAATTTGATAAAGAGATGAATGCTAATTTTATTTTCTCATTTCTAAAAGAATGAGGCCGTTGTTTCAACCGCAAAACTGAAGCGTTGTTTGATGAGGGATGATCATGAATGCTTTATTCGCAAATTTTTTTGCGCCAGAGTTTAATTCTGCCATGCTGCTCTTCCATTTCACCTCGTAACATCCATGAAATATTTGTATATTTTCAAATATAAAAAAGATCTAACTCATTTATTTTTTTCTCCAAATCGCGCTTTAGATTTTCTCATATATCTGTCCATAACATGGTCCTAGCATTCCAAATTCATATACTATCTAGAATATTCTTCTTTTTTGCCTTTCTCTCTACGGTTTCTTTTCCGCCTCTCAAGGATTGGTTGCGTTGATATCCATGGAAGCTTCTACTCTCGCTCTTCCAAGCCCACCCCACGGTCCCCACGGTGCAAGGATCCCTCCTATGTCAGTGACCCGTCAATCACACAAACAAATGTAAATTATAAAAGGATGTAAAGAAACAAAAACAACTTACGTGAATACACAGTCAATCAATCACTCAGGAGTGCTCGAAAACATTGACCTTTGTGTTTCACATATACTCACACGTTCAGGGTTTACCAGGATTCCTCCCAGACCAGGGACCCGCCAATTACACAGAAATAACTAACCGGAAAATAAGAAACTTCGGTAAAAATCCAATCACTCAATCGCTCAGATGTATCGCACGGGTGCCCAGAGTGCTTGCCCGGGAATCGAACCCGGAACCCTCCGGTCAGTAGGCCAACGCTCTACCCCCTGGACTACCGAAAATATTTATGTATATACTTGGATGGATGATACATGTATGAATAGATACCCATAAAAAACCTCTCGAAAAAGTGATATTCAACGGTGGGATGGCACTCACAAGTATAATGTGGACCACGGACCACGTGGACCACGTGAAGAGCGAAAACCGACATGAGATTTTGAATTTCTGGTGACGGGGCCATCCGGGGGGGGAGTACACTATATAGGAGGGAGGTAGAAGGAGTGGCGGCGCGGGGGTGTCGAGGCACCTGGTCACACTGCAAGTTGATGTGGATTTGGGCGGCGGGGGGATTTAGAAGGAGGCTGGACGGATTGGAAAAGGTTGGCACTTTGAGAGATATTTCGAGAGAATTAGGATAGTTACAGATTCGATTTCGACGAATGGATGGGGAGTATAGGAGTAAACTTTAGGCATGGTATAAATGGCAGCTTCTGCAATGAAAGTATCGTTGTTTCTTTATAGGTTTGATGAGGACAGATGGGAGAAATTTGTCTTTAAAGGAGGTGGTTGAGTTGAATAAGAGCAAGAGGAGTAGTCGTTGGTGAAAATGACGGAGCTTCAGGGGATAATTGGAGAGGAATCGTTGTTCGACATGGAAGAGGCAGTAATCGGCATAGGGTGGACTAAATCTGTACTTTACAAGACAAAAACGTTCACCTGATGGAAGGATTGGCTATTGAAGACGAATTAATTGTGGGTGAGGTTGAAATTGGAAATTTTAATGAGAAATTCTGGGCCAGAAGTGTTTCATGGAGTTTGGCATTTAGCAAGGAAATAATCAATGCAAGGAGTGAACTTCGGTAAGAGTCTCAGTCGCGACCTTATTATCACGGTGGAGAGATGCCATTGGGTGGAAATACGATGGAAATGTGCCGCTGAAGAGGAAATGAAATGTATCGACCAAGCAGCCAACAGACAAAGTCATTCGAGAAATCGGAGGAAGGAGACGTTGGGAGAGAGTGGAAGATGTGGAAGATATTGGAAGGGCGGGATATGTCCATTCTGAAGCAGAGTAGCCGACACAAAAACCGTGACGTGTATGTGGAGAACGAGAAAAAGAGCTAAAGATAATGCAAAATGAGAAGTCATTCAATCTCTTCCTAACTCTCCTGAGAACACCTCATCGACTTACGGGGAGAAATTGCACCGAAGGTGTAATTTGATTTTCTTTAACGGGAACAATTACTCAAGTTATTTTTCCACCTCATGCATATATTCCATCAATCTCCTCACAAATATTTGCAATTTACATTGTTTAGCGTGAACTGCAAAACGTACGATATTACAAAGAGAACTGCGAAAGAAAAAAAACACCCGACTGTACCTTTCAAAGCAACCAGTTTCCAGAAATTTTAAGATTCCTTCATTGGTTTGATCTCTCCAAAATAAACATTGCCGAGTACTGACTGACTTAGTCGACTGAATTCGTCTCTAAGGTAATGAGAGAGAAGAGTCAAATGTAGGAGATAAACTGGCACTCTCTCAATATATTCAACCATTTAAATAATTGCAGCATTGGTTCGATCATTATGTACTATTTTGTGTAATTTATGTTTTCACAAAAAGACGGACAAAACTTCAACTACGTAAAGGAAAAGTAGTAATTGTAAACGTATTTAGATTCTAAACGTATTCGGAGACAAGTGAGCAAAGAGCATTGAGGCTGACGGGAACTTGACGACACGACATCAAGCATATCCAGAGGCTGCCCTTCGGGTTAATCAGAGCGTAAGAGAGGCATGTAGACAAAAGAGTGATGTTTAAAATTCGCCGTTTAAGTGAAAACTTTTTCGGTGTACGTAGCAAAGAAGAAGAAGAATACAGCGACCAAGACGCCATCTTCCCAAGGCGGAAGAGCCAAGGAGTCGATGTAAGGAGGGAGAATGTAAGCGTTATTTTTGTACTTCGGCACTTTCGCTCTAAACAAAAGATTCGAGCAGAGAGCTTCCTCCCGAGAACACTTGACACTCTTTTACAGTTTTCTTCCAAATGGCTTCCACTGGAAATTTTTAACTTGCAGGCAGAAAGCCACAATAAAAGCCTTCTTAATGCTCGAGACGTGACCTCAAGCGGAAATATAAAAACTAGGGCAAGTGGGAATGTCATATTAGTTGCCGCAAATCTTCTAAGTCAAAAACAAAGAAAGAAGAGAGGGGATGCTAATGATACGTAAGAGGGCATGGTTATTGCACGTTTGTGGAAATTGTGACAAAAATTTATGCCAATGGTGAAAATACGAAAATTTGATTAATTATTAAGCTAGCATTTTAGAATGCATTAAGTTCAACCGCTCGAGTAAAAAAAAACTAGCGTACAAGAGAAATTAGATCTGTTGGGAAAGCAGCATTTTGAACTTTCGGTACAAATAAATTAGGACAGGCTGATTTCAAGAGACATTTAGGGCAGTGGTTCGGCGATGGATGTAGATAGAAGGGCCGACGCGCGCCACTGGTGCCCTCGACCCTATTGTGGTGACTGCTCCAATGCACCAAGGTTGCGGAGGGGCCCCCGAGCGATGGACTCCACCCTTCGGATGAGTCTTCTCTCCCTCCTTGGACGGTAAGCGTTCTTTGCCTTCCCATCTTTATGGAGAACTTTATCCACTGCTCAGTTGTGTGACACGGAGTGATTACACACCAGACATGAAACATCAAAAGTTAGATGAGGGAAGAGAAAGATACTTTGCACTTCCACATAAAGATTTATTACTTCACACGACCATGATGCACATCAGCATCACGTGATGATGATGCGCAGCATCAAAACCACGGACTGAAGTATTAAATCTTTATGTGGAAGTTCAAAGTATCTTTTTCTACCCTCATCATGAAAGAACTCCACAAAGTTAAGCCTGAAACTGAAATCGATTAATATTGGAAATGAAAAAACAGTTACTTTGCGATTCTACTGAAAATTTAGTACAAGACGACCCGAGTTTCGACATTTAACATCATCTCCGTCGATCTGAATATGACGTTGAACGTCGAAACCCGGGTCGTCTTGCAATAAATTTTCAGTGGAATCGCAGAGTTATTATTTTTTCATTGCCCTGAAAACTTTATGTTTATCAAAAGCTAGGTTTTTCTTAATTTTTAGTTACGTGATCACTCAATAAATCCTTAGGAAAAAATAAAGTAGCAAATTTTTGTCTATAGATTTTTATTTCTTAGCATAAACTTCTTGTAGAACGATAAACTCCTCCTCCCAACGTTTCCCCAACTTTTTTTAGTCGTCCAAAAAGTAGGATTTCAAAAGGTCCTCAAAATAGGCACCTGTGTTGGCTATGACCTCCTCGTTCGGCGTGCATCGTTTTCCGCCGAGGCGTTTTTTTCTAGTATGGAAATGGACAAATGTCGCCGGGGGCAAATACAGTGGAGAATACATTGGATGTTGTAATAATTCAAACTTCAGTTCCATTATTTTCACCATCGATTCTGCGCAGATGTGAACCTGTTCATTCTCTTGATGGAAGAGAATATTTTTCTCTGCCAAATGAGAAAGATTTCCCTTGACTTCCTCGCTGAACCTGTTCATAATCTCGCATGATACTCTCCATTTATCGTATGTGATCTCATGTTTTGTCCACAGTTATGTATCGATGCAGAAACTCATGAGGATTCCACAAGAAAAGCGTCAAGCCAGCCTCCGAATCGACCACACGATTGCGTTAATTCTTCACTGAGAGCAAACACGGCATCCATCCTGCCGAGATTTTTTTAACATCCAATATTTCAATCAAAATTGAAAATATTATATCTTGTGATACTCCCGTTGCCTCAACCATTTTGAAAACTTTGATTCATCGATCACTCCAAACCATATTGTGAATTTCGCCATTCATTTCGGAATAAATCACTTCAATTGGACGTCCCAAACAATGTTTATCTTGTCTATCGCCCACATTTAAACTCATTTACTCCATTGTAAACAGTCCAAAAAACACAGGAGCAGATGCGCCTTAAACTTCAATCAACTTGGCTTTGATCTCTTTGGGCACTGAGTCTTTTAAAAAGAAGTGTTCAATCACTGAACGAAACTCATTTTGTTCCATTATTCTGAATAAATAAAAGTTTGTTAATTCAATCGACTATGGAAATGAAACCACGTGATGGGTATAGCTGAAACTTTGACGGCAGTCCAGTGAGAGATGAGCCTTATTAAATGCAAAAAAAATTTCGACACTTCGAGTGCCGTCTCCAGGATTTTCAAAGAAATTATTGAACGATGCATGTAAGAGGTATGACGTACGATATTTAAAATACGTATGTTCATGCTATTTACGGTATAAATGCACGACGGTATTGATATGACATGCGCCTCTCCACGCATACGAGAGGTGCTGCGTCACTATATACTTCATATTTTAATTCATGATTGCCAAGTGTCGCACCAACGTCGTATAGTATTAAGGTCATCAGCTAAAGATACTTTATTCTCATAACTACGGACATCTCCGTAAACCGTTGCGTCGTCATGAGGATCTATGGCAACGTTCTCAGTCCCTTGAGAGAGGCGATCGGCGAAGAGGTGAGAGCAATGCGCTGCTGCGCCATCTTCCATCGACGGGCTTCGCGTTGAAAAACGGGGGCGGGGATTGCAATGGAGAGGGGTCGCAATGCTCTCGTTTTTGCAAACAGAGGTCCCTCTCGAGTCGGCATACAAGTCATATTACGGAGGCCATAAAGATGAGTTATGGCGCGCGCCGCGCGGCGTAATTACGGCCATGATTTGCTGCTCTCGACACCGTGCGGAGGGACGGGGCACGGTGAGCTCCTCCCCTCCCCTCGAGGGGGCCGCTCTCGGCGGAGGGGGGTTGGAAGACGAGGCTGGGGTCACTCGCCGGGCGGCGGAAGGGATGGCCGCAATGAGCGCGGAGGCGGCGCGGCGGGTGACCTCCGTCGGAGCCCACCCGACGGACCGCAGGGCAACATATCAGTCAAATGCCATGTTTTAATGCCCTCGTTGAATTACTTCACCTACCCATATGGTGCATATTACGTGAAACATATGCGCTTAAGTAGCCTATAATTTAAACTAATAAACTTTTTAGCTTAAATGATTCAGACGTATTAGTCGTGAATAGGAATTAAAAGATGCTCATCAGTTTCTCTATGTATTGAAGACCAGAAAATCAAATATTTCGTACGACTTAAAGAATTTCATTTTTTGCGCTGAGAAAGGAGAATCCAAATTGTATTCCAAGACATTACGTACATTTTTCTGATTCCATGAATCATTCGAATGATTGTTCAAATCCATGTATCATGAAAAACCAAATGAATTATGAGAAGAAGAAAAGAACTCTAAGGATTGGTGAATATCAGTACTTGATTTCAGAGGCACTAACTCGTAACTGGGGTCACTGATACATAAGCGTTAAAAAAACACCATATCAATTATAGCCTCACGATTAGAGAAGTCCCATTACCTCCGATTTCTCACGATTGGTTCCCGTTCCGAATCCATCGCACGGATTCTACAACGCGCTCAGAACTGTCCCTTGGCTTACTAACTAAGGCATGCACATCCGGTTATCTTACTAACTTGTTCCCTACCTGTCTTCAGGCTGTGCCCATTTATCCATTGTGCCCTTTATTCATTTGCTACACATTGTTGTTTACATTCATGTTGAAAAGATAAGCTGAAGATTATGTGTCCCTGCCCATCACCATCATCTCAATGTTTCCCTTCAATCCTCAGTTTTGCAGTCGAGGGAGCAAAAGTTTTGAATTAGACGCCTATATTTCCTGTTCGTTCTTATATTCTAAAATATTTTGAGGAGTTTAATGCATGATACCCTGTTGATTGTTCTTTGAAATTCACGACAAAAGCATACATTTCACCTGTGTTCATGGCTCTCAACTTCGCCAGGTTTCCCAGAATTCATTTCTAGCACAAGCACGCCAACTAAACCTCCTCATGTAAAGATATACGTCACAGAGTCAGGAGTTTCTCGATCTATCGCTCAGGATTCACAGCAGTGCCCTTACATGGTGCGAAATTACGGTATTGCGAGACCACATGCGATTTTCCAGCAATGTGATTATAAATGCCATCTCTTGCCACGCCGCTCAACATAAAGTCAACACAGAATCGTTTCTTAATCGGAAAGAGAAAGCAAGGCACGCATTTCGTTGCTAGAATAAAACTAGATACAGAATATTATTTCAATGGTTCGACGAGGGAAAGTGTTAAACAATTATACCGAATATACAGAATTTATTATTTTATGTGCAATTTTACTGTCTTTAAAAATAAAGTTATTTTATTTCAATTCAAACTCTAGAATATTTTAACATTCTAACTCTATGATGTTTCTCTGATGCCTGGGTCAATTTTAATTCATCCCTTATTTTTCTCAAAACAAACATTTATTTATGGGCGCAAACGTATTGTCTCTTTCTCGTAGTTCTCGAGTTGCCTCATAGTCATGAATACTCGAAATATAAGCCTCCCTCATTGTCTGTATTTAAGTACGTTACCCTAATCTTTTCATGAAAAGTTTTCGCACAATTTTTTTCACTTTCAACTATATCATTCTGATCACTTCAATTTTTGCATCATTTTTCGTAATCCATAATCGGAATATCTGCCAACTCCTTGCATGGCGCATACGATAGATTGATTTTCCCCGAGTCTTCCCAGGTCTCCTCATCGCCCATTCACCCCGCACTCTCTCTCTCTCGTCATAATTTCATAATCTTCCTTCAGGTCATAAATAAATTAATGTGCGTTCTCAATTGGCTGGGTAATTACCTTATCTAGCAGGCTCAAACTCTAGCGAAACGATGGCCAGATATCATGCATGATGAGCGCAGCGCAGTCGCCTCTCATCTGTCAAGCGTCAACCAATCACACCAGAGGGAAAGAGTGAGATCACAAAGCAAACTCGTTTCCCAACATTATTCGCTTCGTCACGACCATTTCCGCCAATCACAATCTTCAAGCCAAACTGACGACGGCGATGACGACAGCGGATTCGCATCAGATTGGGATTTCTCTCACAGGTGACTCCAAGAGCGTGTGTGCGTGCGTTCCAGTGTGTGCGGTTAGGGAGATCGACCCTCGCGACGTGTTTGCTCACCCGGGGGGGGGGGGGTGTAGAAAGAGCGGGTGTGGGTGTCGGAAGAGATATGATCAAGGGGCGGGGGGGGGGTGTCGAAAGAGGTATGAGCAGGGCACGGGGGGTGTATCGGAAGAGCCAAGAGCAGGGACTGGAGACGGCGATGCAAGTGAGGACTTCAAATCGCCCCCAAGGCATGCTTGCGGATCCGAAATATCGGCGCACGTGCTCTAGTATTCCCCACTGCGGTGAACACTCGTACCTAGGAACAGATGCGAATGCAAATTTGGGAGAAATCAGGAGTGAAGTAGGTCTGGAAACTATAAACCATGTTAAAAGAAGTAATACCATCTAATCTACATAATACCCCGCAAGCCGCCGCAATCACATACCACGAGATCCAAAAGCAAGGAAAAAAGATCATGACTGACTCATCGAAGTCAAAAAGACTTTGCACGTCATTTTCCATTAATTTAGGAGAAACTGGCAGAACAACTCCAGAAAATCTGTGAACTATCATAGATAGTTTCAAGGTATTTGTTAACCCGTTTTGCCATTAGGGGAAGAAAATGGTAGAAAATTTGTTGACGGCGTAACCAGAACTAACGTTTTGAACCCATATCTTAAAATTAGGCACCATTCCGAAGATTGGAAACCAAGCAAAAACTCCCTAGGCACCAATTAATTGTTGAATGGTATAATAAAAAACTCTTGAGGAAATAGTTATGGAACTACTGCAGGGTATCGGAACTACAATTTCCCTTGGGAAGAAAGGAAACAATGCAACAATCTTAAAGGAATTGACACAAATTACACGCTTTCTAGAAAGAATATTAACATCTGGAGAATATACATTCTAATCGGAAGGTTGCCGAAAGACTAGAGCATTTCCCACGTCGTCTAACTCATAATAACGGTAATAAACGGAATGGAGAAAATTGCAAATCACTGATAGCACTTGATGGTGATGGTGCCCAAGCGTTCAAGTAAAGCGGATGAACACGCTATCAAGTGGGGGAAAGGAAGTGGTCGGAAGGAAACCATATTTGTTCTGCAATTTTACCACCATGTCATCGTCTCACAATGTGAGGCACAAAATATTCATGATACAGAATATTCTGACAAATTAGCATGCAATTAGGTACAGTACCAAGCACCGGCCCTTAACATACAGACTGCTGGACTGCAGTGAAATTAGCGCCATGAACACTCGAGCCGCCCTAAGGGCTCGGATGAACGCAGCTCACGGTTACTTGGGAGTAGTCATCGTGGTATGAGACATGAAATACATTTCGTGCCTAGCGGTCTCTGATATCAGCCAACTTTTGAACACATTCCGATACTCAATTCGTAGTAAAAACTCTAACAATATATTTTCCGTCAAATATTGCAAAATTTGGCCATTCAAAATAAATGGATACATTATTTTATTCACCCACAACAAATGCTGCGTAGCAGACTCAAAGAATGTCGATGTTTAGCTAGTTTCAAAAGCTACCCCAAGAAAAAATTCAGAGATCTTATCGTCAATAATATTTAACGATAGAAAATCAAAATAAAATTGCAAAAGTCACACGACAGTTTCAATCGAATGCATTGAACTCTGTTCGCATGTGCGTATGACACATAGTGTGGAAGGATACATCCTCTCTTTGAGTGCTTGCCTTCTTCCAATAAAAAAATTACCAATTCCATTGGGTTCACATAATAGCTTGCAAGCCACCGCTAGGGTTTCTGGGAAGGAGTTATTCAACTTCTGGTGTAATATATGAAAAATAACGTTTTTCATAAGATTTTGAAGTGGATACAAATTTAGAAAAGGTTCCCTATTTCTTTGTACCGAATATTTTGGACCAAGGGAGAAGATCTGGAGGGGGGGGCAGGAGAATCCCGATTGAACCTCGCGAAACCGTTTTAAAGCGCCAGGAGGGGACCATTGCCATTTCGTCATAGTGGGACGAGGTGGCCCCCGATCGGTAATTTCAAGCGGTGGACTCTGGACACTGCGTCGTGAGACATGGGAAGAAATGCATTTGGAGGCGATCCTCACGCACTCCTAATCTTCATTGGCATGGGACTGAATCTGAAATGGTTAATGTCAACAAAATCAGTGTCAATTTTAATTGGTCGAAGAATTTGGCATTATGTCATTAGAGAAATGCCTTAACACGGGTAGATATAAAAGAAATGACTAGTACCACGCTAAAACTTTAAATGTTTACTGATTACTTGAGTTTTCACATCTTGCACCGTCCCAATTGACTGATATGTTTATGATAATAGGTATACGTATTAATGTTGCCGCAATTACACCTTTAATATTTTATTACATTTTTTCTGCCATTTAACTTGTTCGGAATGAAATATAAAGATAACACGTGTATTTAATTTAAAATATTCAACATCAGTTTGCCAAGAGACGGAGAATCCACCACTTTCCGGGCTTGGATTTGAAAATAAACCCCTATGCACACCTTCACAGGAAGCCAGGGCCAACGGAACGCTCCAATGACACTCCCAAAATCAATCGCGAAATAAAGAGCAGCAAGAGTCGCGAAAATATTAAAAAACGCAGTCAAGAAGAGGAAGAGATGAGACGTCTCTGTTCAAAGGGAGAATACAATTCAGAAATAACTGAAGTTGAACCGGGATTTTTCATCAGTCATAATAAACCATTTCCCATTTATATACGGCTCATACTTATTGTAGATATGCATTTATTAAATTCTTCTTTTTTCGGTCGATGGATTTTCGACAGAGTGCTAAACTTTCTGGTGTTTACACATTAGGTAGGGAGAGATCATCAATGAAATTCATGGATAGCTCGTGCCTCTGGAATTCAAATAAACGAAGCCTTGTTATTCAGTGCACTGGGTTTGACGATGGAAATAACAAATTTTATTTTATTTTCCACTATAAATAGAATTGAATTAGGGGTGAATTCACAGCTTTCTTTGGAATATCAGAAGTAGAATCCGAGTCGAAGCTTATGTCCAATGTTAAAAGAGAACGCCGGCACTCTTTTCAGAGGGATTTACTTTTAGCATTGAACACGGCACATGGAAATGCTGCCTCTTGATAGAGGATGGTTATGAGTTGAGAGAAAGTGTCCCAGTGGTTTTCTTAAGAATTTAAAGTGGTTAGAAATTTAAAGAGATGGAAGACACATGGAAAGTCTGAGTTGGGAGAGACTTGAAGCAGGAAGATTCTACCCCTAAAATTTATAAAGAAATTTCGAGTTCGATGGTAACAGAGACGGAAGAGCCCAAGCGCCGTATTATATCATACATTGGGAGATCACCATGAGAAGATGCTGAACCGATCGATAAATATAAAGAATGTTTTTCTCAAACACAATTCGAGGCCGTAGCATTCGAAAACACAAAGTCATTTAGATAGACTGAGCTTCCCGAATTCGATTACTCACAGTTCACCAATGATTCTGAAGCCTGGTGACCTTATAGCCCCTGCCACGCGCCCTATTGACAGTTTGAGGTGTACAATAACTGGTAAATATCTGCGAGAATTTCTTCTAGAAGGCATGGTATATTCAGATATAGTGCAAAGGACTCGTCGCACGTTTTGTCCCCCGAAGGAGTGGTTAGGTGGCACGGAAAGGGCGGTCGGGGGCGGGTGGTCCCTAGGGGCGGGGCGTGCGAGGTGCGCGGGAGTCCCCATTCCCTCGGCGCCTTCCAATTTCTCATCTCCTTGGAGAAGAGCTCGAGGGAAGTCAGCGGGGATTTCGAAACGGAGAAGAAAAAAAGTTAATCCAGCATTGGGTCACAGCGTCCCCACTTCATTTATGTACTCGTATGTGCCCTTATGCAGGTTCTCAATTTACAAACTCCGAATTTCTCCTGCAACGCCTCATACCCTTGTTCTGTTTGGTCATAAAAGAAATAACGTCACTTATTTGTATAGTCAAATAACGCTTAAGACCTGATGCATAGCACATGAAATCCCATACATAGTTCGACATGGTCTTTCTAAATGGAAACGGATTTTATTTAGGGTTGAAATCCCTGTTTGAAATACCTATTGAAATAGGGTTGATATACCTATTTTATTGGTATCGCCAACGCTTTAATGGGCATTGCCTGCAATGTGTCTCAAATATTTGAATCACGCTCAAGAGCAGTACGCTTTCTTGGAGAACAGTAAGACTGAGAAATTGAATATGCATAAAGATATATCCATAGCTATATACATTTATTCGAAATTTAAGTGTGATTTGAAAGATAAAACGGATACTTTCGTTACGCTAATAATAAACAAATTTGTAGGGCATAGATTACTTGAAACGGTTTGTTCTTATTTAAATAGTGAAAATTATATAAAAGGCCAAATACAATTATTCTAAAAAGTATTACACATTTACATTTTTGTCTTAAAACACTGTTTTATTTAATTTAATGATTGTTATCTTTAGATACTTGGCTTTTAATATCGGTATTAAAATATTTGATAGGTTTAATTCAAAGTTGATATATTAAAATTAAGTTCATTTTCTCAACATTTATTTGATAATCTGATCGAGAGGCTTAGAAATTACGTCGAAATTCTGAGGCAACTTAAAAAATATATTCTGGTACTAATATTTAATAAATAACTTTTTTAAACTCATCCATCAACGTAACCACTCTTTTAGCATCGCCGCTGATATACAACGGGTGATAAAAAAAAGACAGGACTGATTTGAAAACTTGTTTATTTCGACGGATACAGCTTAATCGAACTTGTCGTCCTCAAAGTACATGCCTTGGCTGACGACACGTCTTTGCCAACATTTCTTCAAGCTCTCGAACCCTGCCTGGTAAGCCGCCTTAGGGATCCTCTTCAGGTTAGCCATACAATTAGTTTTAATGTCCGCAATAGAGTTGAATCGGTACCCTTTCAAGGCTAATTTTTACTTGGGAAACAAAGAAAAGTCTATTGAATCTACGTCTGCAGAGTAGAGTGGCTGCGGGGTCATGGAAGTTCCGGTTCTGGCGAAAAACTCATGTTCATCAGTCAGCACCCGCGGGACGAATTTTGATTCGACGCGCGTTATGCCCAAAATGTCCGTCAAAATTGTCTGACAGGATACAAAACTAATGTTCACTTCCTCAGCTATCCATCTAACAGTTAATCGGCGATTTTCTTGCTTCAAATCGTTCAGCAATTTGACATGTTTGGGGTCTGCCGAAGTGGAAGGCTGCCCCGTTCGCGAATCTTCATCTGCCGAGGTTCTGCCCGATGGAAAACGACTGTATCATTCAAAACACTGACTTCGACTCTTAGCATTATTAACAAAGGCTTGCTGAATCATTTCTAATATATCCGTAGCACTTTTTCCAAGTTTGAAACAAAATTTCACGCACACACGCTGTTCCTGTAGCTCATTCATTGCTGCCGTTGCACACGGCGACGGACGGGTTAAGTCACCTACCGCTGTTTCTTCGTAACGACTCGACGTCAACAAACACAACCCTCTTGTATTAGCCGACAGATTTATTGCTAGATGGCGCACTGTGTCTCGTTTAGATCCATTGAATGGTTTGCGCAGAATGAAGTCAGCCCGGTCTTTCTTTGATCACATCTTGTATTTTGCCTTGTTTTACAAACTCGAACAAAATGTCCTCGAGGAGCCGGAATGGCTCCATATAGCCAAACCTTTTTTTGGATTTTTGGATTTTTTTGGACTTTTCCAGGATTACAAATACCAACGCACTCGACACTAGCGTCGCGGCGTACCTGGATTCCCCCTCGGTAGGCGGGAGGCATTTTTTTACACTTTTCTTAGGTGCTTTAAGTTTAAGCCATTCGTCGGATCGAATCTGGGTATCAGGAGTATTCTTCGAGAAACAATCCCTTCCAGAAAAATGACAGTACTAGGAGCTCTCGATAAACTTCCGGGTGTGATTTTTTGTATCCTCTTCTGTGTGAATATAATAACTCCTTCTACCTCATCCTACGTCTCTTACAGAGCACGCAGTCTTGAACCCCAAATTACATTTTTTTTAATTTAGCGACCATGCTTCCAAAAATATTATTAAGGTGGGACCCTATCGGCACGAGGATCCTCACATTCTTTGCTTAAAACATTTCTTATAATTATGCGTGGTAAAATCGATAGTCGGGGAGGTTCCATTTCTCTCTCCAGTGATTCACAAAGTGTATCGTCTCTCACATTTGCTGAGGGTGTACCTGGAGCCCCGAGAAGTTTCTCACTCCTGCTACAGGTGGCGATAACAGACAGCACTTACGAGTCCTTCGTTCATCAACGAAAGAAAAAGTATTTTGACGTATGAGTTTGCGGCACCTGCATTCTGCTCAGTTTGAGCAAACGCTACTACGCTGAAGCCAGCAGCATACTATTAAAAAAAGAACTCACTGCAACGAATAAAAGATGATCGATCATTTTTAAATAATCAAACAATGTCATCATACACTTCAGCTGCTACTGTCAAATATGGACCGCGTTCCTGCCTTACTCACCTGCCTCTCCCAAATACTACGATCAGTTTTGCCGATACAATGGCTCAAAGAGCTGTTCGCGTTTTTTGGTTCCACCAGTATTTTCCTTCAATTATCGTCCCAAGTTTGGGGCTTCTTCTGGTGAATTCAAGGCAATTGGAACTGATTTAGCTATAATTTCACTAAGAAAACATATTTGGCCAATGCCTACCGGCAGATGTCATGATGACACAACAATTACTTACGATTATCGAACATTTACATTAATTTTGAAATGCATTTTCATCGGAAAATAATTCCTTTTTTTAAATTTTATAAGAAAGGATCTCCTCAGTGCATACACACTGGAATGTAATAGCAGTGCACAGATTGAAGATATATTCTATATTCTAAAACCAAGAGAGTAATGCAACGCCAGGAAAAATGTGCATTTCACCTAAACCAGTGTACTTCGCTGCAGCATTCAGCAGGGTCGGTCAAAGTTAAGGGCGGTAACAACAATTAAGCATCAGTGGTGGCATACAACTGGCAGGCCGTCGCCACCAACATCTACCTCTATACGGTACCCATCAACCCGCCGCAAGAGTGTGTGGCAGGGGGTGTTAGGTCACCAGCCATGAATGCACAATCGCAATCATGTCATCTCTAGAAAAATATATTTGTACGATCATGAACTCGATAAATTTGAATCACACGAAAGATAGTACTTACATGCAACGATATTAAATAACATTATCATTATTAGGTAATCTACCGGTTAAGGTAGGTTTTTGATTGGACACAACTATCAAATAAATAAATATTTTGTAACTCCAAAGAAAACTCAATCCAGCAACCTATTCTACATCAGGTCCCTCTTCGCCTCTGTGTACTTCCTTCCTCCTTTTATCCCGTCCAACATTCCTATCCTGTTCCTGCCCCTTCCTCGTTTGCCCAAAATTCTCCCTCTTTCACCGTCTTCAACATCCCACAGTTGCCAATCAATACGCCTTTCATCCATTTTTCCTGCCTCCATAGGATTTCTCTGAACAAGCTCCTCTCCTCATCCACCATATCCAGTACTTCCTCATTTGTCTTCCTTTCGGTCCATTTCACCTTCTCCATTCTTCTCCACACCCACATTTCAAAAGCCTCCAATCTACGTCTATCCTCCTGCTTCAGCGACCACGTTTCCGTGCTGTACATAGCTACGCTCCATATCAGAATTTTTACGTGTCTTTTCTTAACTTCCCTACTCAACGTCCCCGTCATCAACTCCCTCCTCCTTGAGAAAGCCTCCTTACTTAGCGCAATTCTTCTCTTTACATCCCTACTACTTTCACCGTGTTGGTCAAGAAACACTTCCAAGGAATGTAAAGTATTCTACCTGCTCTATTTTTTCCCCTGCTATTTTAATGTTTAGCTTAGCCTTTTTCTTTCTGGAGAATCGCATAACCTTTGTTTTATTAATATTGATTCTCATCCCATATTTATCGCACTGAATCTCCAGTTCACTCAGCAATGCTTGCAACCCCTTGGCTGACTGAGCAACTAATGCTTGGTCATCAGCAAATCTAACCGATTTTACGAATTCCCCTCCGACTTTCATTCCTACCTCCAGTTCTTCCCATGCCTCTTTAATCATTTCCTCCACATATACGTTGAACAGCACCGGTGACAATGGGCAACCCTGCCTTACATCTCTTCCTAACACTGCCCATCCGGACTCTCCGTTCCCCACTCGCACCTGAGCAGTCTGAGACATGTATAGGTTGCGGATCAGTCTCCTGTCCCTCCAATCCATTCCTATTTTCTGCAATACAAGCATCAATTTTCCCAATTCACTCTATCAAACGCTTTTTCGAAATCTACAAAACAGGCAAAAACGTCCTGATTGTATTCTATATTCCTCTCGATTAGTGATCTCTTTACTGCAATGGCATCACGCGTACCTCTTCCTTTCCTAAACCCAAACTGATCATCCCCTAAGTAATCATTTGCCTTACTCTCAATCCTTTTGTTGATGATCCTGAGAATAACTTTAGCTGCGTGGGATATTAAGCTCATTGTTCTGTAATCCTCACATGATGTAGCCTTTGCCTTTTTTGGAATAGGAACTAATACTGATCTTACAAAATCTTTCGGCCAGATTCCCTCCTCATAGATACTACGAATCAGTCCATGTCCCATATTTTCCTAAACATTTCAACAGTTCTACAGGATTGTTTTCTACCCCCACGGCCTTATTTGCTTTCATCTCCTTTAATGCCCTTTCTATTTCACCGTCGAGTATGCCTCGACTTAAGCTATTTTCTTCTACGTCATGTTCGTTTTCTATGTCTAACTTTGTCGGCCTAAGTCAATAACATTATACGTATGTTAAAATCATGCTGTAGAAAATGGCTCTATTAAATAAAAACAATAAAATGAAGGATATCGAAAAATATATACACTACCAATTCTTATCATCTCCTACGCGATTGCTGACATCTATTTTGATCTCAATAGTACCGTAAAAAGCAACATTTTAAATCAATCTGTTCTAGAATAAATCTCCCTGATTTTACGTTACTGATATGATTAAGCAAAGTGGGGGCCTGTAATATGTCTTTAACATTTTCAGATAAGTAAGCATCCTCAACTTTAAGCTGTAAATTTTACCAATATTTCAACCTACGGTCAACTAGTGGCTCCCACCCTAATGCTTACAATAGTGTCGTCACTGCTACCTTGTTCACAACAACTTTTCACAAACCTAGCTGCCCTTCGCTGCACTCGATCTACTTACAAATTAAGCCTACTTCATGAGGATTCCATACAGTAGCAGCACACTCAAGGTGGGACCTAACTAACGGGAAATAATAAAGCTACTTGACCCTCCCATTACAATTCACAACTATCCTTATCATGAATCCTATCTTTTTATTTGCTATATTCTGCAGATTTTACGAATGTGTTTTCCCCAGGATAGTTATCGTTACATCCAAGTGTTTAACCGACTCTAAGTGTGTTAAGTTGGTTCCCTGTATAGTGTAAGTAATTTCTGGTGAAGTACTTTTCCTTCAGAAATTTATCGAAACAAATTAATACAATTTTAATTCTAGTTCCCATGTCTCGCACCACTTTTGGAATACCTGTAATTCGTTAGCTAACGATCTATGACTATCTGCATGACTGGATATTTACCTATAACTAAGAACTCCCTTTTGTATACATACTTGAATGTTATTGCAGTGTTCAATTGACAAAAATTGTTATATTATAAAAATAAGAGATAATGCAATGCCAGGAAAAATGTGAATTCCAACAAGAGACCCCAGACACTTATATGGTGCATCTTTACCAAATTGTAACGACATCAGGCAGGTAATAAGAAGAAGGGAGATCAGGATCGACAGAGCCATCCATAAATTACCTCCGGCTAGATTCTTACGAATCTCGATGACGGGCAACTTCTACTCTTCCGTTTATAGGTGCGTTTACCGTCGATACTGATGCACGAGTCTTGTCGGAAAGAACAATCTGCTCAATCAACAACAAAGAGCTCATTGGAAAGAAGTGTTGCATAAATGAGGAAAGAGTTTACTCAGGAGATTGCAACAGGTAAACTTTGACCTGAAAAATAGAAAAGGGACTGTGTGTGAGCCTAAATTAAAATCCAACAAATGTCGCTTTTTGGAATAAGCAGTAGAAGGTTGTATAACAGTCCAAAAAATTACAAATGTAACGATCATTTTGTCTTAGAAATACGTGACGCCGTTGATGGGATGAGGAAATTAGCGTGAAGGGCGTAAAATATAATCAGAATTGGTTCATGTGGAATTTGCAGATTTGGAGAAGGTGTCCAATAGACAAAGAGAGGACGAAGTTGGGGGAAATGTTGAATGGATAAATAAGTTGGGAGCGTTATCACGGATAAAGTTCAGCCATAGCGGGCGAAGGGCGAAAGTTATCAGGGGAAAGGCGAAGAGAGAGTGAGTGTGTGGAGGCATCATTGGCAGAATGAGGAAGGATGATTATTAGGGAAGGAATACGCAGGGAGGAAAAGAACACGCTTCTTAGACAGCAAGAATTTAGATAGAAATTACCGAAAAAGACAAAGAAAGTAATGTAAGTCAAAGGAGAGAGGCACTTCAAAGAGAGCAGCCGTCAGGGACGCGTGCCTTTAATCGTCATTAGACCTCGAATCTAACCAATACTCAACGAGGCGGTCACCTTTCTGGTCATTCCATCACGAATTTTTTTACCATAAAATAGCAATGGATGAAGAAACGAGAGGGAATACTGTTAATTGTGCGCATAGGCGGCGCCTCGGTCAACTAGCGCGGCGATCGAGGGGAGCGCCTTGTCGTCAGGTCCCCGAATCTCCACTTCCGAGTGCCACCCTTCGCGGTCGGAACGAGGGGCGCCAAGGGGGCGACGCGCTGCCCCAGCGGCACATACGTACGCCGCCCGCCCCCTCGGTACTCCGGCCTCCTTCCTCCCCCCCAACCTCGGCTGGGAGGGAGGTGAGACCAAAGTGGGGTCCCCCTTAATGAATCCTTTGGGCGAATCGCCTTCCCGCCCCCGAACTAAAAAAATAAAAGGGAGAGGAGAAGAGAGTAACAACCTTCCGCCCACGCCGCCCCCTCCCTCCCACTCCGCCTCCACCGAAAAGGGCAATCGATTTCCTCCTCCCCCGAAAGGTAAGTGGCGGCAGTGGGGGCAGGGCACGGGGGGACGAACGCCGAATGCGGTGGGTGCATCATCATTCCGGCGCCCCCCCCAGGGGGTGGATGCGTGCGACTCAAGCCACGCCCGCCCCCGGGGGCCGGCCGGCGGGACGCCTCGGCTCTCCACGGTAAGTTGGAGGCTCATTGTCAAATGCCGTCTCTGTGTCCAAGGAAATGTGTAACTGAATTGTTTAGTCTCTGAAATTACTGCATTTCAAAGATGCGAATCATCAGTGCATGTCCGTTAAAGCAAATGCCACGGGATTCTCAATTTTTTAATGACACATGTTCATGAAAAAAATACCAACAATAAATTTGACGGAAATTTAACGGAGTGTTAATCCCATAAAAAATACGATGAAAACAGGGAATACGCAAACGCAAACAGGGATGTACGAAAACTAATGCAAAAATATAATAGAATGCAATCAATTATATTTGGTCATTGTTACATTTTTTTAACTTGATAACTTAAGACGTGATTGCGAATCAATATTTGAATGAATAGATTGCCTCAGCGGATTAAATATATACTGTAAAATCAAGCCAAAGCAAAAGAATACCAGGTCTTCCCCAAAAGTAGTAGGACTGAGTCGATTAACAAATATTTATTGCCAGAATTTACCAAAACGTCTCCGAAGTAGCACCCTTGTGCGTCCACACACCGCTACCGGCGGGTTCTTCACACCTCGTACGCCTTCTGGAAGGCGGCTTCCCGAATCTTTCAAAGCTCTACCGTCACGGCCTGTTGGAACGCTTCCACCGGGCCGTGGCGACGTCCTTTTTGAACTGATTTGAGGCGGGGAAAGAAGAAGAGGCGGGGAAGTCTTGTGGGACCAAGTCAGCGCTGTGGGGTGGCTGAGGCATGATCGAGAAGGTCTTCGCAGATCCGCGTGCGAATTTCCTTTTGTTTGTCCGAGAGCGCCTGCGGCACCAACTTCGCACACACCTTTATCATGCCCATATTTTTGGTCACAAGTCGATGCATATCACATTTACGGATACCAACTTCGTTAGAAACCAAGCGAGTACCTAATCTGCGATTCCTGTCCAACAAAACCGTTTCACTCTTACAAATATTTCGTCCCTTCTTGAGGTCGATGACCGTCCTGAACGTTCAGTTTCTTGAACATCTTTTCTACCCTCCCGAAACAACTTGGGTCACACAAAAACATCCGATCTACCAATAGCGTTATCATCATAAGCCGGCTTGAGCACGCCAAGAGTCTCTTTCTCGGTTTTTTCGGGTTGAACGTAAAATTTTATGGCGTAGCGCCGTTCCAATAACCGGTTCATGACGGAGCGCAAGGAAATCACGTTGTAGAGGTTTTGTAAACGAGCGATCCGCACTCCGAAAAGACTGGGAGCCAACTATCACCGGCCTCCAGCCTTTTCTGGACAATCCTCCCTCAAATCCAGCCTGAGAAACCGCCGCCCGTTTTTCCATCCGATAAAAAATATGTCGTACTACGTTTGGGACGGAACTTCTACAAGAGTAATTGCTATTTGATTTTTTTAGATCTGGGAAAGTGTGCCAAGTGTTTACATTGGATAAAAATTATTTGAAGGCCGCGTAATTAAAATAAATAGGAACCTCTGACGTACCCTCCAAAGTAATCGAAAGCAACGACGTTACAAAGTCAGCATGACCAAAGCATGGCCGTTCCATTTCTTCATGAGCAAACTATTCTTCTCACAATTATTGCAATCTAACGATTAAAAGCTGATTCCGGTTGGTGACTTAGCAACTGAAGTACTTCAAGGGACTTTGACCTGCATTATTTTCGAACAGTCGGAGCGAACATAATGGAAGGAAGTAATGTGCGATGACACATTATTTGCTTCGCACACACCAGTGCACCCTGAAGGAAACGAAAGAGCCTAGGGGTGGGACAAGTCAGTGGGGTTGTGCAGCAAAGGGACTCAGTGGTGGAGATAGCCTGAAGATTGCGGAGGCACCACGCGAACCACAGATATACGAAACAATGGTTCGATAAACAAGTAAATCAGTGCGAGTGCTACCAGAAGCACACCTGACACTGCCAGAAATACAAAAACAAAGAAACCATCACGCATATTACGGCGATGAAGTGCTCTTAATCAATTCCTTCCTATATTTAAAATAATTTTAATTTCTCAAAAAAAAAGAAAAACTTGCAAAATGTTACATGTTCATAACTATTTTGCGAAACAATGAAATTCCGCGAAATGGTTGGTATTTATTCATTACTAAAATGACACCGTCACTTATTAGTTTCACAATTTTCTTTTCACAACCTCCTTCGTTTATTGCGCAAAATTCTCAGTTCCTGTCCGTTTCGTTATCTCGCAACATTGTAACGACCTAAAGGTCGATACAACGAAACAGGGTTTGGAAAAAGTAGTCCGTGTTCACCTAGTAGTGATTATGTTTGCGTGAAACTCCACCCGTTGGGTGGACGTGAAATATGAATGAGTTGTCTTTTAATAAAACCTTCCCTTCGCGATTGTTCGAACAAACTCCACTTCACGTACGTTCACGCATGTGCAAGCAAAACTTATTAATTTTCAGAATCTTCTATGATATTTCTGCATGCTAAAACTAAACATTTAGAGCATACTTTTCTCAATCGGGTTGAAAATGAATTTTACAAAGGTACAAACATATATAGACTAACCAAAATATAATAATAGCTCAGTGTGACCAAAGACTGAAATCCGCTGTTCAACAGGTCCTCCGGAAATCGGATGAACGATTGACGCGTCTCGATATTTCTCTGTAAGCAGTGCTATCAGGAGGTCATGAATATTTGAGTGAGAATTGTTCAAACAGCCCCGGATTTAAAAGGCGAAACCATTCGATCCTTCTCCGCTCACGGAGCTCAGCTCCCTCCAGGAAGCGGCAGTTGGCCTTGGGGTGACTTCGCACGTCTCCACCCACGCATTTCCACCCCTTCTCTCCTTCGCCTCCCGTCCCCCTCCCCTCCATTGCGGCCTTCACTCCCCGCGAGCGAAACTTCTTCGGTCGCCGCGTACAATGCGCCCCAAATGTTAAATAAAAGTACCCGCTGCCTGAATTTATTTTGAATGTTAAACGAAGTTTGGTACGAATATCTTCAATTCTGAGTCGTCATCATGGACAGCAGATTTTGAGTATCAAATCCCTAACATTCATTAAGTTTACACGGGAAGTTATGAAGTTATTATTTATGAGGAGTTTTAGAACATTGGGGGATGAGAGAAGTGTAATCCACAAATTTAGATAAGCGAGTTATTGAAAGGACAAAAAAGACTCATAAAAATCAAAGTGACAATTGTATTTTCACGCTGAGTGCCAATGTTGGCTAAAAACACTTGGGGACTGATCCATTCGAGAATTCCTTCCTCCATATCATGGATGAGGAACTTGGGCATTTAGATTGGTGCTCACGCGAAAATATCCACTTCGCTCGGGCAAATGCTCCACACCCCCGTTCCACGTTCCTTTCGAGAAGCCCTCTCACTCACTCGGGACGACTCCGGGGAGTCATCGCCTTCGGACGAGGGCTTTCCCCCTCCCCGACGACGAGGACTCCTCGGGGCTCCCTCCTCCGAGGCGTCGGTCCTTTCCCCTCGACAAGGAAGGGGGGGGGCGAGGGGGTCTCTCTGTCCGAGGGACGACGCTCTCGGAGGGAGACCACGCGAAGCTGTTGACATGCGCGAAAGAGGATCCCTCCAACTCCCGCCCTTCCCTCGTGCTTACACTCACGAACGCCCGCTTAAAAATCCTCCAACTTTTCGGCAACCGACAAGAGGAGACTAGACCGCAAACTGAACGGTATAGTTCGGTGCCCAGTCATATATGCAAATGTCCCATTGGAAAGTATTTTAGCAAAAATGAGATCAGTCGAAACGCTGTAAAATATGCAAAGACTTCTTTAATAGCGTCAAAAGGTCTTGACTGCAAGCAATATGCGTAGATAACACTCATATGTAGTTACTTGACAGATGCGCAACAAGTTATGTTACAGAATTACAGAGAAGCGACCAAGAAAGAATAAAATTCGTATAAGTTGGCGTTCTTAACGCAAAATAGTCGACGCCAATTTATGTTACATTAATTTTGATCGCTCGAATTGAATATATAAGATGGTCCGAAGTTCATTCCAAGAGCTAAAAATACCGTCTTCCTGAAATATAAGAACCCAAATCTCGATTACGAGTGGAAATTCCACTATGGAATAACTCCATCGATTGTTTGAAAACTCGTCGACAGCAATTACTTCTCCGCTTTCGTGCACCTCTCAGAGAGCAGCCCAGAACAGGGCTTTTGGTGAATGCGCTGCGCTTGATACACGAATCGCACTCAAAGGAATGCGTGGAATAGTGAAGAGGACCAACAGAATCACATCAACATAAAAAATACTCCAAGAGGCGACGGGAGGGCGACCTGTCCTCCACGTTTTTCGAAGTCCTAGTCTCGCTTGCTCTCTTAGTGAATCAAAGACGCTCCCAAACCCACGATCCCTTCTGCACGCCCGTCACGCTTACTCAACCACCGTAGCACCTTTTAGCAAACTCTCAGAATTTTCTCTAAGCCTTTTCTGATTCCTTTAATAATGCTTTATTTTTCCGAAAACAATTTCTGAGTGTGAAAATCATTCACCTTGACCTGGATTCGAACCTGGATCCCTCGATGTCCCGCCGAGTGCTTTCGCCAGTCAAGCAATCTAGGCGACCTTAAAAGTTACTGTTGCGGCATCTCCCGCAGTTTCTTGGAATTTGGACAGCTTAAATGTTTAAAGTTGGATTTAACCTCGTGGACTGTAGCGCGTCGCACACGACTACGAACGCCTGTAAAATTGTATGTACATTTTTCGTCACAACATCTTGTTCCTTTAAAGCCTACAAAATGTCAGAGTTTAAGAGGACGCCTCGATATCTCAACTGGCTCAAATATTCGAGCAGATGTCGAAGGATCCGGATTCGAATCCCGGTCAAGGCGAATGACTTTTACTCTGAAGTTGATACAACTAAATTCACATTAGCGGATGACCCCGTTAAAAGTTACTGTTGCGGCATCTCTCGCAGTTTCTTGTTGATTAACTTTAATTCCAAATACACCGCTTATTCTGGATGTACCCCAACGAGAGGGTCTCTTTCCTCTCTTACCTTTTCTTCTTTTTTACTTCTGGCATATATACATATTCATGATATCGAAAACTGGAAAAATACTTCTGAGACACTGATTGGTCAACGACAATACATATTTGAGTATGACCATGTGGGAATTTTGCCTCTAATCGCATACCTTATTGCCATATTAATATCCTTTTTTCAAATAGTTATATTTATATCATAAAGTTTGCCCGATTAATGGTTATTCCAAGTTGAGATATTCTATATTATATGCCCTGTACAAAATACAATTGCTTCAGCTTAAGTTTATGCCATTACAACACGGACATTGGAGTTGAAAATGGGCACTTACGATCGAGCTAATAAACACAGGCCATCCATGCAACGCTTTCCAAATGAATAACAATACAAAAAGTTTAAACATGTTCAATAAAATAATATAAAATGTAAACATTCTACGATTTAAAATAAATAAAACTTACTCCAAAATAATTCATACTAACAAATTTTAATTTTCAAATAAATGAAGGGTAAATACTACAATCACTACGACTTCGTCTTTGTACCTGCACCGGAGGCTTAGCTGCATAAGTATTATATTGGACGACGCCAGTCAATGCTTTCACCGATGTTTCTGTGAATTTTAATAGCGGTCGCAGAGCGGCGCATGCACTCCAGCTTCCAGTGTACGATACGTACATGTTATTTATCCGCTGGCGAATGCCTAAAGGGCTCATCCTACGTTAATGCCAAATATTGAAGGCTATGAGAGAAAAGACTTGCTATATATTATTATTATAAGGCAACCTACCGGTTAAGGTACGTTTTGGATGGACACAACTACCAAATAAATATTTTGTGACTCCTAACAAAACACAATTTAGCAACCTACTCTATATCAGGTCTTCATCTCTGTGTACTTCCTTCCTCCCTTCATTCCGTCCAACATCCCTATCCTGTTCCTGCCCTTTCCTCGTTTGCCTAACATTCTCCCCTTTATAACAGTTTTCGATATCCAACTGCTGCTCAATACGCCTTTCATCCATTTTTTCTGCCTCGTTAGGGTTTCTCCCAAAAAGCCCCTCTCCTCGCCCACCATACCAAGTTCTTCCTTCCGAGATACATAAATATTCTACCTGTTCTATTTTTCCCCTCCTATTATAATGTTTAGCTTATTCTTTCTCTTTCTGGAAAATCGTATAACCTTTGTTTTATTAACATTGATTCTCATCCCATATCTATTGCACAGAAAATCCAATTCACTCAGCAATGCTTGCAACCCCTTGGGCAACTGACAAACCAAACCCTGGTCATTAGCAAACCTAACTGATTTTACGAATTTCCATGGGACTTTCATTCGTACCTCCAGTTCTTCCCATGCCTCTTTAATCATTTCCTCCACATACTATATACATCGAAGAGCACCGGTGACAATGGGCAAAACCCTGCCTTACACCTCTTTCTAACACTGCCCGTCCGGACTCTACGTTCCTCACTCGCACCTGAGCAGCCTGAGACATGTACAGGTTGCGGATTAACCTCCTGCCCCCCAATCTATTTCTATTTTCTGAAATATATTCATTAATTTTTCCCAATCCACTCTACCAAACGCCTTTTCGAAATCTACAAAACAACTCCATCTACATCTACATAAATACCCTGCGAGCCACCAAAAAGGTGTGTGGCAGGGGGTGTAGCACCATGAGGGAAGGGTAAGGGTTGAGGGGGTTGGGGGTTAGGTGAGGAAAGGTGGGGGGAACCTGTAAGAAAAAATAATAACAGGCCAATACGCCCTGATTGCATTCTATATTCCTCTAGATTAGTGATCTCATTACTGCAATGGCATCACGCGTACCTCTTCCCTTCCTAAACCCAAACTGATCATCCACTAAGTAATCATTTGCCTTGCTCTCCATCATTTTTTGATGATCCTGAGAACCACTTTAGTTGCATGGGAAATCAAACTTATTGTTCTGTATTCCTCACATGTTGTAGCCATTATTTTATTCGGAATAAGAAGTAACACTGATCTCACAAAATCTTCCGGCCAGATTCCTTCCTTATATAAGTATTTTCTACGAATCTGTCCATATAGTCTCTTCCAGCACATTTCCCTAAATCCTTACTGTATATGTACCGATTGAATTTTGACACTATTCAATTTCTTCATACATGTTAGCTTTGCTGCATTCTCTAGACTTAATGGCTAGCCGATATAGATTTCCTGAACTGTGTTTGTAAGCATGACGAGGTGAAGAAGTCTTTTTTATCACGACGGACGCTGGGGTATTTAATTTCGCCTTCGCCAAAAAAGAAGACCAGTAGCCATTTCAGCCATTTGCGGTAGTCCTTTCCAGTTTAATAAACGTGAATTTGACCGTTAGACTACGGTTATTGTAGTATCGTAATCATTTGATTAACAAATTAATTAAATATAAAAGCCTTTCATTACATTCATGCCTACAAGTTTGCTTTCAACATTTCTCACCGTAGAATGAAATATTTTCATCATTTGCTGTTAGCTATTCCACGACCAATGATTCCATTCGATGCATGGGTGTGCCTCCATTGGAAGCGCGATGGAGGGGAGGCAGGTGCTTCCCCTTGAGGAGGGGTCGGTGGGCGGTGGCAGGGCGGTGAGGGGGGTTCCGGAAGGGGGGGGACACAGCGTTAGTAGAAGAAGGAGCTTAAGGGAAAGACTCCGCGAGACTTAAGGTGTTTTATTTCGAGCGGCAGTTCTTTCTGTGTCCACAAAGTTGTGAATTAATTTCCGGAAGCCTACCTCCAAAGCCCACCCGCGGTAATTGCGATAAATTCCATTTTTAAAGCGCGTCCCGCCCCCACCAAACAGCCAACACGGCCCCCTTCCCCTCTGCTAGCCTCGTACAGGAGAGGGGGAGGGTTTGAGGTGTCAGTGGGGTGCCATCGTCACTCCACCGGCACCCTTTCTCGCGCGCGCCGAGAAACCGTTCCTCCTCTCGCCCATCTTCTGAAGAGGGAGGAATGGGAAGATGGGATAGATATCTGTTGGCTGGCCCGCATTAGCATCGCGGGGGGCCGGCAGGCCGGGGGAGGGGGCGGGCGGGCCGGGGTGGGGCGTGGAGGCCGGGGTCTCCGGGGGTGGTTGTGGCGATCGGAACGAAATACACGCACTAAGGGCGAAAACAAATACGCGGCGGAAAGGAAAACAAGGAAATAACGGCAGTTGACGTAGGGGTTGGGATTGGTTTCGAGAGAGAGGTCGGGGGGCCGCGGCGGCAGGGGCTGTGAGGGACGCACTCTTCCATTCATTCCCGACGCGGATTAGGGTGACACGCACCTTCTCTCCCTCCCCCCGCGCGGTTTCATTTGGACATGTCCATCCCTTCCGTGGACGGCCCTTGGCAATGACCCCCGATGCCCCTCACACGTGGCGAGGGCCTGCTCACCACGCGTGAGGGGGGTGAGCAAATGCTACTCATATTAGTGCTAGAAAATATTTTAAAAGATTAAACTGAAAGTATCACGTGGTCCATTTGGAGATTTAGAATGGACACTGCTATAAAACAGTAAAGGGAAAAGCATGGAGTGTAAACAGATATTAGTGGACAAATGCGAACCGCCAGGTCCACACATGGAAAATGTACGGTCGTTGAAATATTTAACGATTAAAAAATTTAGGAATATGATCGTTACAAGCAATTGCATGAGATAATTTATTTCAAATGGCTGTGGAAAGGAGGACCAGACATGGATGAGGGCGAGCAGTCGACGCCTTACCGTTAACCTCTGAAAAATACTGGACGGGCAGGAGTTATATACTTGATGGTTTATTTCCCTCTCTAAATGATACAAAAGCCTCTTTAATTGTCTTGAAAGGAAGTACTAATGTTTTATCACGTAAGTAAAACGTAGTTCAAACTTTGAATGGACCAGTCCTAATTAGTGTGATGGTGTTTGTGAAATTTCTGCATCCAACATTTTCCTAATTATATTGCATGTAATTGATGCACCACGCCATGAATTTCGAAGAACAAGATTTTGAATCAATATAAACAATCCGCGATCCCCAGAACAGGTGTGCAGAAGGATATGCAAGCACCAGATGGGAAGGGTGAGTGATAAGGGAGGATATGGGAGTGTGTGTGGAAAGGGAAACATTCATTCTTATTCAGTAAAATCCCTCAATTAACGTGAAATTTTGTATACATGCTGGAGGATGACTTAATTTAAAATATGGGTCAAATCACTTAATTAATTTGTTATGCGAAAAAAGGGAATAAATGAACCACAACCATTTATGCGATAGACTGCCGCCATAACAAGACAATTTATGGAAAATTGAAAAGCAAGAGGAGAAATTCTACTATCACATGGATATGAAAACTCATGGCCTCGGTCCCTAAAATCTCAAGGTAGGGAATGTTACACGCCGCAGCAGGCAGGCAGCGAACGGCGTGAGGCGCCCCCCCCCCCACAGAGAGAGAGATGTGGAATAGAAGGAGACTCTAGAAAACAAACAAAGCAGGGTAAGCAATAATGAAACGAACACGACATTCTTTAATGGCAGTCCCATGCGGGAAGGGGATTTGACAGCAAAATACACGAGATTAGTGAAAGTTGATGTATTTGAGTAAAACTAATTATTCTATAGACGCTATGGGTGGCAAATGGGATTTTTGCTATCTATAATCTAGCAGTTGCTATCCTGTATTGTCAGTTAGGAGTCCTTGAGCCTGCTAGTTCTGGCATCTATTTCTCGAATTTTATATTCATGATCCACGCGACCAATGCATGTTGGTGTGCGAATAATTTGCGAGACCTCGGCGCTGAAACATGCGGATCCGGATTTATTTAGTAAGGTCAATTATAATCCAATGAAATTATCTATGATTATAATCCAATGAAATATTATTCCAACATGGACGAAAGACTTCATAGCCATACATATCTCTGACTATAATTGAAATATTTTATCACAGTGACAAATTTGTGCAGACTAAAGAGCCCTTGACGCGGTGGATGTCCCTCGTAAATTTCGTTGAAAAACTCTCGAATGTAGTGACGTCACGACTACGGACGGCCACGTTCAACTTGTTTCCACTCGGACTGATGTCAATTTTCTCTCAATAGGTCTCTCTTTTGTGAACTCTTGCTCGGGAATACCTTGGACATTTCCCATTGAATTGAATCAACCAATCAGAACTTACGTTCACACCAAATACGCCCCGATACACGACTGTTTAAATGGCAGTTGGTTACGGTTTCGCAGGATTTTTTGAAATAGTATTATTTGGAAGATGCCTCCTTAGTAAACAAAAGTATGTCAATTTTTGCCGCTGGAATATTATCCTGAAAATTTTGGGTAAATGAGAAATTGAAATGCTTTTTATCGAATATTCTAAGTTTTTATATAATCATATAAAATTCGCAAAACGGTGTTAATTTTACATATGTTGATTTAGTCCCAACAGCGGCAAACGCAGAAACATTTCTCATCATCGATTCTTTGATCACATGAGCATCTCGTCAGGAGATGTGGTGAGGAGTGATCAATGCAAACCGAGGGGCAATGGCGCCGAGTGGCCCGCGATTCCGTGCCCAGCGTCGCTGCGGGGGGATGCCTCCGCATCGCGTGTGTCGCATGCTCTACCTGAGATTTTAGCGACCGCGACCATGAGTTGCATATCCTTGTAACAGTAGAATTTTCCCTTCTTACTTTTCAATTCTGTATGACCTGTCTTATTATGGTGGAGGCCTGTCGTATAGATAAATGCTTGTGGTTATTTTTAGTCCCTTTTTTCGCATAAGAAATAACAATTTTTTAAAGTGAATTAACCCATGTTTTGAAGTAAGTCTTCCTCCAGCGTTTATACAAAATATAATGTTAGCTGATTGTTTTTACTGAATATTTTTCCCTTTTCCCTTCCTCTCCCATATCCTTCCTTGTCACTTAACCTTCCCACCTTGTGCTTGCACCCCCTGCCACACACCTTTTTTGTAGATCGTGGGCTAATTATGTCGATGTCGAATAGTGCCTCAAAGTCGCGCATCAGGGTAAGGGCGGACGAATGCCTTTCAGTATGTAACCAATAGTTTCCCTAATGGATTTGGTACGAGCATGGGTAAAGCTGATGGTACCCCAGGAATCACACTCGGTCCTCTAGTAGGTCAGTAGTCCACCTCCCTATCCACTGGACTGCCAACGTCGAGGAAGTTATGTCTGGGGAACTTTCTGTGCAATCAAAAGAGTAGGCATTCTTATTCGTTGGCATGGACTTCTCTAATTGATGCAAAAGTGTCGCAAATGATATAAATTCATCAATGAAGTGGATTGTGGCCGAGAGCGTGTTTTCTCATATGGAAATAAAAACGGCCATGGTGTCATAGTAAGCTGATGCCGATTAAGATTTGAAGGCAAGAGTTTTTGAGAAAGTGTTTTCTCGGACTAAAAGATACCGGTTTTGGTCCTATACCGACGAGTGAGCTTAGAAGTGGAGAGGGCGTCATTACCAGGTGTAGGTTATGACTGGATTTAGAGAGAAAGACAAGATTACCGCGTCCTCCCTCCACGGGATATCCTATGGAAACGCATCCGGCTGCGTTTTCCATCCGTACATTTAATCTTTAATTCATTAATACTAAAAAATGTCAGGAAATAAAAGTCTCTAAACGTACAAGATATTACCTCAGCTAATGGGGATACAGTTCACAACTATGTTGTATCATTGTCGGTGATAATTCAGGGGCCTTAGTAATGAGCTTTTAGATATGATATACCTCCCCTAGTGCTAAGCCAAATTATTAAGAGAGTTATTATAGTTAAATGTATTTTCAAAGTCAGAGGAGTACAGTTAAGGGACTCATTTATCTTGAAATTGGCGTCGGATACCTTGAATATTCCAACAGAGGTAAAACTTAACACTGAAATTTCTGTACCGCAGTTAACATTCTTACAACTGTCAATACCGTTTTCTTACGTTCCGGCCGGTTTTATACTTCCCAGTAAATCGTCTCGGTTAATATAAATCCAGGGTTTGTGTTAAAAATATCGGAAATATTTTTTTCCTGACGTGAATGTACGCCACAACGAGATCGCACCACGCAGGTTCGTTGGTGAGGAGTCCAACCTTCAACACGGGTCAAGCGCCAATCGCCTGCGAGCGTTCGTTCAGGCTGGACCGTGTTTTCTGTGGACCCCTGTCGAGTGACTGAATGTAAGCGCAAATTGTAGCGAACGGTTGAACAGCGGTACGCCATCTAATTTTGAGTTGGACTGGGGCAATCGGGTACGGAGACGTTGGGCATGATTTGCCAAGTGATCAATGATGAAAGCGCATTCCAAACTGCAGTTGTTAAGAGGTACAATCTCTTTAAAGATGCCCAAGTGAGAAGGCCGAGCACGGTGATGGACGGCCGTCGACGTCAATATCCGACGACACCGCGCAATGTACGCGTGAAGTGCTTAATTCAGACCATCGATTTAGGTGCGCATGGTGGCAGATCGTATATTGGCATTGAGAAGATGACTGCACACCATTTTTACTGAAATTTGGCAATGCAAAAGATCTGCGCTCAACTCGTCCCGAAGGTCTTGACGAGTAGCCAAGAAAAGGGTCGATTACCTGCTCTGTGAAGACCTTCTGCAACGATATCGCGACGATTCCCCAACCCCCTCACAGTCCCAAGTTGGAACCAGTAGAATATTTCCTATTTCCAAAAGTTAAATCCTCCCTCAAGAGACACCAACAAGAAACCCTAAGTGCCGTCGAAGAAACTTGGAGGCGTAGCCCTAAGGACATTCCGGAATATGCCTACCAAGTAGCCTTCAAGTCAAGGAAAGCCGCTGCCAAAAGTATGTCGACGCTCAAGGAATGAACTTTGAAGAACTTTGAGGCATCATAGCAATATTTTGAATACATTTATTTTCCCACAACTTTTCCCGATGACCTTTTTATTCAAACCATATATATTTATCGTCTCAGTCTCGGCTGGTTTTCAGATAAGCTGAATGTCCCTTAAATTAAAAAAAAGTACCATGACCATTTAATAACTATTGATTACGAAACTATGGGATTTCAAATGTTTAATTAAGGGTAATTTGCGGGATAGAGTTTAATTTTTTGTTGACATTTCATGCCACTAATTTCTATGCTTATTTTAGGAGTTTTTATTAATATTTAAAAATTACAAAAGATGAAAAAAGGTCTTTTTATTTGATTTGATGACCTTTTTATTCAAACCATATATATTTATCGTCTCAGTCTCGGCTGGTTTTCAGATAAGCTGAATGTCCCTTAAATTAAAAAAAAGTACCATGACCATTTAATAACTATTGATTACGAAACTATGGGATTTCAAATGTTTAATTAAGGGTAATTTGCGGGATAGAGTTTAATTTTTTGTTGACATTTCATGCCACTAATTTCTATGCTTATTTTAGGAGTTTTTATTAATATTTAAAAATTACAAAAGATGAAAAAAGGTCAAAGTGAGAAAGAGCATTTAATATTTCTCAATAGAAAAATATGATCTTCTTTAAAGTGGTCAATTAAGTGACGACACATATTGACAGATAATGCTAATTTTAAATGAAAAGGGTATTGATAGAGAACATCAAATGCATTACATGATTTATAATATAAAACCAACAACATAATATGATAGCACTCACTATAACGTCCTAGTATTAATATGACTTTTTTAATTGTGCTAGAACAGGGACATCAAGTTTTCTTATCGCTGGTGTTCACTCACCGAAATTAATACCCAATTAATACTGAATATTTTGACTTGGCCGCTGAAACTCCAATGTCATCAAAACGCAATTCTAAAATAACAGGATACTCTATATAAATGATAAATGCCTCTGGAAAGAGTGATGAAGTACTGTCTTAAATTTCGTCCAGATTTAGCCAAAAATGTCACCACACACATTTACTGAAAAATAGAAATAAAGAAACGATCACCTAATTATGAGATGCACCGCCATATAAAACTAAAAAAAATGCTTTGGATTATATATTTTCCAAATCATTATTATTCCGTTATAATATCACATTTATGCCTTTCTGGAGACTTTGAATGATGTTTCAATATTTTATGTATCCAAAGAGTACGTAGTATCATACGAGAGTGCAACAGAAGAAGTCACATCAAATAAATGACATGACTATAACTGCTCTCACCCACTCGCCGTTGGATTCACAAAGTACTTTCCCAATCCAATGCATACGAATATGCCAAGTAATACTATTTAAAGTATCTTCAATTAATGTCATCGCTATTATTTCATGCTAAAATTGACAGTTTAAGAGTGAAAAGGCATGCATAAATTACGGTCATGTTTCTAATTTGCTTGCATGTAAGTGACATTTCACTGGAATACAATATTTTTAATGAAATCGCACAAATTCTGGAGGGAACTAATATGAACTAATCTTTTCCTTTTGTATATAAAATTAACATTTATAAATAATTATTTTCTGATTTAATGAATGCATCCAGTCTGAACCATACATGATAAAATGGAAATGGCGGTTTAATGGGGGCATTTCGGAAGACAGTAGTTAGCCAAGATCTTCGAGGTCAGCTTAGCTCGGTTCGGAAGACTGTGCCCAAGAGAAGATGGGGATCATAAGATCGAGAGATTTGCCGTTCTTGCCTCGAGGCAAGTCAACATCCTACGTTTGGTCCCTGCGAGACTCGTGTCAACCCTTCCTCGGGCCTCTTAACGTCGACCAAGAAACCATGACGTGGCACACCCGAGGGATGTGTTTATCTTCGGACACCGCACGGGAGATCGGAGGGAGGCACCACTTCGGAGAGTGATGTCTCTCCCTGTTCGAGCACATGTAGGGGACTCTTGACAATCTGTCTTCCACTCCAATGAATTTACTCGCAAGCTTTGGCTTCGCGTATATTCCAATTCTTTGATGCCCCAACCCATGGAAATGTTTGCAGCCGTTCGAGTCTACATCCGCTCTTCCGTCTCGAATCCCACAATCCACATCCTGAGGTCACTTAACGTCCAATTGTAACTATTTTTTCCAAGCTTGGGAGCAGAGACTTCTTTGTAACTCAACCGCTGTCTCAGAACGTTCAGTTCAGCCCTCCTTTATCGTAAAGTGAAATGTAAAATCATGAAAATGAAGCTACTAACTCATATCATATTAATGCTGTCACAGAGGAAATAATTCGCACTAGAAGGGACAATGATTTATTGGTGAAATAAATTAAATTGCCTCCGAAACGCGAACATCAACACATACCGACCATTGCTATTAATAACTTTAGACATCCATTTAAGTTCTCTAATAAAGATAAATGTACAGGTCTGTCCCACAAATAAGTAGAATGATCTTTTTGCCAACAATGCAGATGGCTGTAGTGGGGAAATTTTCGGAGGGTAAGGTGATGGGAGAAGAAGCCCTCGCCTAAGAAGTGTGAATTGGCTGATGAGTGAGCACAGGAAGAGTAAGATGGAAGGAGGAGAGTCACACCGTCCGGGAACCCATTGGAAGACCGTTCCGCTCCTGCTCTTGCAGTCAATTCTTGAATATGCGGCTTTCCAAAAGACCGTTTTCTCTCAGGGAGGATTGACACTAGCAGTCGTTCCATTGAGGAGACTGAGCTGGCGCCTGCGCCGCCAGGGATTCCAATGTTTATAAATACATCATTTTACATTTCAAGGAGAAATATTAAATGGCGTTTCCCAGATATTCATGTTGGCTTTCATGGAAAATAATCCACGAATACATCATCGAATAAGTGTTTATTTATTTAATAATCAGAATTTTCCCACAAAAAAACACCTTTCCTGTGCTATTTACGGAGAAATAAAAACAATATCGTAGCTGGTACGAGGATTAGTGGGGCGGTGGCTCAGGCGCCGCCCCTGCTTCCCCTGCCCCCCTGACAGGGGGGGCAGGGGGGGGGGAAGGGGCGAGGTTCGTAATTCTTCATAACGCTTGATGGCTCGCGGTTTGAAATTGCTGTCTCGGGATCACACGGGGAGCGGACCCTAAACACGGCGGTGAGGGGGTGAGCCCTCCTGCGTCAGCGCCTCCGACCCCCTCGTAAATACGTGCTCCACGCCTGCCGCCATGTAACACGTCGCGCGTGCTCCGATCCGAGTCTGCCACTGTCGAGAGATCGACGCAAGTCTGCCTGCGAATCTTATGACCATGCAAGTCCAACGCGACGACTCTTGAGAGATAATGTTTTGTACTGCATTTCACATAAGAGAAAGATGCGAGGGCAAACCCGTATCTTTATTTTAGATGAACCTATTAAGAATTAATAAATGAAATAATTTTCAAATGAACCTTTGAGCAGATCAATAGTAATATTTATGCGTTACTCGTACCTTTCTTTTATCTGTTCACCTTTTTACTTCATACGTGTAAGAAGGGACCATTTGGTATCAGCTTCGCCCTAGCAAAGACCTCTATTTATCTGTCTATTCTTTAGGAATAAGGATTATTTTGACGTGATAAATGTTTCCCACAAGAAAGGCTTTCCCAACCACTTTGAATGATCTCTACTTTCTTCTTTGCTAGCTACAAGCGCACAACTCTCTATTATCACTTGAAAATAATCAAAATAGGACTTAAGCTTTTTCACAGAATATCATCAGCACCACATGCGGGATTCATATCAATATCTTTAACGATTTCTGCCTTTTCAATCAGACCCTTTTCGCAGAAAACGTACTCTGATTGGCGGTACTAGCGTCTTGCAAAAGAGTATTTTTTCAGACGATCTTTTTCTCGGACACCCTCATTACAATGTGTCAGTCCAGGTAACACGTAAAGAAGTATACCTTAGGACAAGACTGTCGAACTCGCAAGACCACGTGAAAAATATTAACTAACAAGTTGAGAGGTCTTCGAGGTGCTAATGGCATTCGCCCTAGTTCGGTACCAATCTGTCCAGGGGTGGGCGGCCGCGGGCGTGGATGCTGGCTGGCTCTCGAGATGCGACTGATCACTCAGCTTCCAAACTCTCGTCTCTCGTGGAGGATCGACCCTGCAAATCAGTGATTTATATCCAAATTATAGTTCCCTAAGTACGCATAAATCAGCACTGTTTATGTCTACAGTTACAATGGCTATCGCGTGATACAGTTCTATTTAAAAAGTAAACCAATTGCAAAGAGCCCTGGAAGTTAAGGACAAGCCAAGGTCGAAGACAATGAACCGATTTTTCGTAAATAAATAAGAAAATACACAGTTGTTGGCATTGAATGCTAGTTACCGGACACCTGAGCACTAAAATCTGACGAATTTCACAAAATGGTCCTTAATGGGGGAGTAAACGATTCAATTGATAAACAATACAATTTATTATATCTGTGCTACGTTATTAATATAACATATCAACAAGAGATTGTAAAAGAACAGTATTTTAAGGCATACGACTGGCGTAAAAGGGCCAGCCTCGGATTTGGGGCCCGCGGACTCGTGGGCCTCGGATACTCAAATGGCGAGGCGCATTACGAGTATTTCGTATTTCCATCTTGTGGAAGAAGAAATTGGAAGTAATAATCACTTCACCGAGGTCATTTCACTCCACTGGCTGCTAGAATGCTTTCATGCTTCACGTGGAAGTCAGTGGCACAAAACTTTATTGAAATATATTAAAACTTAGAATTTGAATTAATAACGAACACTGATATTTTCATTCAAAAAGTACCAATTTTCAGCTGAAATGTTATAGGAAAAAGCGTGCGGTGATTGCCCATTAAGGGCTGGGATCGATGTGATTAGTGGCTATCACGCCAGGATTCATGTAGAGGGAATTGACGAGAAAAGTTACCGAATACTAAATACGGAGCAAAGGAATAATACATTGGAGAGTACGTGAGAAGAGTCTTGGAAACGAACTGTGGATATTCGGAGGCACACATCTCTCTCTAAATGCTGTAATGGAAGGAGACACTGCAAGAGGAGAAGGGTGCGGGGATGCGGTGATTAAAGAAACAAGCGACGGCACTCGGCTGAGGAATAATGAGAGCTGAGCGGAGGGGAGGGGGAGGTAAGAGGGAACGAGGGGAGACGGGAGAGGTAAGATGGAAGAGGGGGAAGATGGGGAGAAGAGAGGTAAGAGGGGAGAGGGAAGAGGGGAGGGGGAAGACGGGAGGGGGAAAGGGGGAGGGTGAAGAGGGGGAGGGAAGGGAGAGAGGATACCCCGGCATCATTCAGCTGGGCAAGGTGGCGGAGGGAGGGGCGCGGCAGGGGCTGGGTGGAAGAGATAGAAGGGAAGGGGAGAAGGGAGGGAGAGTGGAGAGGCGGGTGAGGTGAATACATATACATCCAGAAGGAGGGGTGGAGGGAGGATTTGAAGGAGAGGAAGGGGTGGAGGGGGATGCCGGTTGAGGGGAGGGGGGATATAGATGGAGCGAGTGTTGAGGGCCAATTCGAACCAATCGAATAAGAAGAGATAATGAAGACTGGAGAGTATTGGGCTTTTGAACTTCCACACCACGGCCGGATTGGCGGAAATGGATCCCGCCGCCCACACTCCAAACGTCCGCTTCAGTTGTTCGCATTTAGTCTGCAGACGGACTCCAGAGGAAATCATAGCGGACCAGCATCGATGATGGCTGATCAAGGGTGTTCTCTTCTGGTGGTAATCAGTTCTTTGCCTGATGCTGCTTCTTCCAAGTCTCCGTCCTTCAGTGATCCAGGAATTCACGAGTTGGGCGGGAAAAAAACTTCCAGCATTGGTATATGGTGCGACGTGGACGTAGAAAACAAAATGATCATTGGAATAAATGAAGAAATATCATAAATCAGGCATTGTAATTCATGCTCGTCCCGGTACGAAGGAACATCACCAGTGCATGCTCATGGACTGTAAGGAATATGCTTATCGATTATTTTAAGCCGTCATTTTAGGGCGTATACGGCATTTTAAATTATTAGGATTAAGTAAAAACAAACACTTGGAAAATTACTCCTTGGAATATAGAAAAAAGTTGTGATGAGGCCAATTTTAAATGTGGTTTTTTTATATGGTTAATTTTAAATGTAGTAGGTCTGGATGAGGCGACCGACAGCTGAGGCCATTTGCGCCATTAGGGATGGACAGGAAGGGATGAAGGGTGGAGAGAAACCCAGCGTCGACTTTAGTCTACCCTTAATAATGAAAGGCGCCAAGGGTCAAACAGTTTATCAGCCCCATCCGACGGATAGCGTGCTCCCTCAAATTGCTCTCCACAGAGCAACTCGAGTAGAGATCGGGATACCACTGAAAAATATCTGCCGCCTCGGGGACTTGAACTCGGGTAGGAAGCCAGTAGGTTAGCCATCGCACCATCCCGATCCCAAAATCTTATATGTATGTACCATACAAACAAGATTAGAACAAAAATAGTCTTAAGTTTGTGGGAAACAGGGTCGTTTATTTAATAATCCTCCGTCTTATATCTTAAGAATGTTATCCCAGTCAAAATTTCAGAATAACTGTGAAAAAAATGTGTCTCCTTGATAGGGATTATGAAATTATATAAAACAATAAAAATAAGACAGTTCCTAAAATAATAGGTCATTGCGCAAAGGTCAATATTTGACATTTTGAGGAGTGAATATTTTTAAAATAAAAAATCTGAAAAATTATCATTTCCGCAATCGATTCGTAAACTTCCCCGTGTTCTGCAAGGGAGAAGGGGGAACAGCTCGTTCGAACAATGACTCCGCCTTCGTCGAATTTCACTTTGTCGGAAATTGGCTGCGACACCGTGACCCCCACCAAACCTGACCGACCGCCCCTGACACATTCGAATGGCGACCTCCGCCCCCGCCCAACATCATCCGAGTCTTATATTAACTCCCTTTGACAATCAATATTTAAATCGCGATTGGCGAATCTCAGGCTTATCCATTATGTTTGTCCTCAACCTATAAAGCCATTGCGATTTATTGAAAGAGTATTAGAGAAACGTGAGGAGAGGCTTTCTTCCCTAGATAGATCACATTTAGAATATGCTACTAACATATGGGTTCGGTTGTTCTAACACGAGGTCGGTTTGTATCGGGTGCAGCCAGATTTGTAAAGCGTTGATATGATAACCTTTTAGCCTATCTAGATAGATAGAGGGACCGGGCTGGCATCACTCACAGAGAGAAGGTTAAATTATAGATTGAGTCTCTAGCATGAATAGGTAGGATGTCTCTTTATCGTCGTATTTGAAAGGTTTTATTAGCCCCATCGTTCTACGGTAGGTGGGTGAGGTGAGATAAGAGATCAAGCGTAGATTTGACAGATATCAGATGAAGTTGTTCACACTAATGATAAGGGATGCCAAAAATGGCATCACGCTACGGGGAAGAGTATTTATCCTTTCATTCTTATATCCTTTATTCTTCTCGTCAGCCAATGTTAAAGCCTTTGTGCTGTTTTTGGCTGCTTTGTTAAATAAATAAAGCCCCGGATGTTGTGATTGTCTTTTCTTACTTAACGTTAGCTATTGTCCTTCTTGCTACTAGCAGCTCTTCTCGCATACGTGGACAAATAGATCTAAGGGAGTAATGCACCTGCTAATCACACTGCACACTGCTTATTAAAGTGAATTATTTTTGGCCAAAAATACCACTGTATTAATAATGTCTTAGCCTCCATGTTTGCCAGGAATGGCCCTATAAGACTTTTTTCTATTCCCAAAAATAAAGAGAATCTTAAAGGACCGTCGTCTTAGAAGCATACGATGAGATTATAATCATATCACAGAGATTATTTATATATATCTCAAATAGCTACACGAAAGATCGAATTTCAGAAGTATTTCAAGGATTGAATGAAGCGCTGCCGTAAGTGGATAATGTCGACTGGGATCTTCATTCTACTCAAATTCACGTTATTAATTGAACACACCTCGTACATTATTGAAACTATCTTGCATGTATATTGTTTCTAAAAATTAAGAATAATTTAATTGCTTAAACTTTTTGACACTTCGATGCTGCATGATTGGTGCCCTATCAACCCCTCTCACACACCCTAGGAGTGACTCCACTTTCCCGATGAGGAAACGATCTACCGTGAAACGTTTTCCATATGCGGTCAGTGTTCCAATATTCCTGACTACCAAGTGTTCTATCGTCGATCACAAATCGACTGTTTTAGCCATGAGAACGACATCGGATGTCAATGGAAACATTTGCGCCTTCCTGGATGCAAATTAGTGTTTTCAATATTTCGTGCAGGTTATGGAGCATCAAAGGGATAATATTTCCAGTAAGGGAGAACACATAGACCAAGAAGGCTGAGAAAGGAACGGATTGGGAGGGACTTAGGGGACATATCCCGAGGCGAGGGGGAAGGGATTAGAATCTCCTTTCTCCCTCACTCCCCATTCGCCGGGTCGTGGGGTCAGCTCCGCCGGTGCCCTCTCCCTTCTCCCCTCGACCCCTCCCACCATCTGCACACACATGCAAGCGTAGAATGCGCGCAGATGAATGAAATGTACGCAGTTAGGGCACACGCCAAGGCAAAGAGAAATCTGATATGGAAGGAGTGAATCCGGAAGCTTTCTAGGAATTAAAAGGCCTCTTTTGCACACAGAGTAAGACTACCTCAGTCGTGAAGACAAATTCGACATGTGTTCACGGACGTTTGGCTGGAACCACGCCCATCGGCCATGACCCCGACCCTAACTGGTGCAACTGAATAGCGCCTGAGCGCGCTCTCTCTCCTTTGTACTGAAAACATCGGTCCCTGCCGCAAAAAATACCACACACATACACACACACAAACGTGTGTGCATATAAATGTATACGTATATTTACAAGGGTGATCGGAAAAGTTTCCAACATAACAAAGATACAAGACATTTTTTCCGAAATATTCTGAGTCAGAAACTTTTCACACCACCCACGTACACATATATATATATATATATATATATATATATATATATATATATATATATATATATATATATATATATATGTATATATATATATAATATTTAAAAGGTTATGCGATTTTCTAGAAAGAAAAAGGCTAAGCTAAATATTAAAATAGGCGGGGAAAGAATAGAGCAGGTAGAGCAGTTTACATATCTCGGAAGTGTTTTGGACCAACACGGTCAAAGTGGTAGGGACGTAAGGAGAAGAATTGCGCTAGGCAAGGAGGCTTTCTCAAAGAGGAGGGAGTTAATGACGGGGACGTTGAGTAGGGATGTTAAGACAAGACTCGTAAAAACTCTGATATGGAGCGTAGCTATGTACGGCGCGGAAACGTGGTCGCTGAAGCAGGAGGATAGACGTAGATTGGAGGCTTTTGAAATGTGGGTATGGAGAAGAATGGAGAAGGTGAAATGGACCGAAAGGAAAACAAATGAGGAAGTACTAGAAATGGTGGGGGAGGAGAGGGGTTTGTTGAGAGAAATCCTATGGAGGCAGAAAAAATGGATGAAAGGCGTATTGAGCGGTAGTGGAATGTTGAAGAGGGTAATAGAGGGGAGAATGTTGGGCAAGCGTGGTAAGGGTAGGAACAGGATAGGGATGTTGGACGGGATGAAGGGAGGAAAGAAGTACACCGAGATGAAGAGGGACCTGATATAGATTAGTTTGCTAGGTGGGGAGTTACAAAATGTTTATTTGATAGTTGTGTCCATCCAAAAACCTACCTTAACCGGTAGATTACCTAATAATAATAATATTTAAAAAATATTTTATGGTAATCTACTAGTTAAGGTAGATTTTTGGATGGACAAAACTATCAAATAAACATTTCGTAAATCCAAACAAAACCCAATCCAGCAATCTAATCTACATCAGGTCTCTCTTCATCTCTGTGTACTTCTTTCTTCCCTTCATCTCGTTCAACATCCCTATCCTGTTCCTGGCTTTCCTCGCTTGCCCAACATTCTCCCCTCTATTGCCTTCTTCAACAACCCACTATTGCCGATCAATACGCCTTTCATCCATTTTTCCTGCCTCCATAGGATTTCTCCCAACAAATCCCTCTCCTCACCCACTATATATATATATATACATACGATATGTATATATATATACATACATATATATACACACACACACACAATGTAAATGGATTAGTCAACACAAACATATAAATAGAAACACCTTTAAGAGTCTCCACACCACTGGGTCTAGAATTTTCGGTAGTGCAATCACCTTTCTCAAAAGGAGTTAGGAACAGGACTCTGTTTCTAACTCCTCTTGAGAAAGATGGTTGCACCACCGAAAAGTCGAAACCCAGTGGGTCCCTCTTTTATGTGTTTCTATTTCTGTGCTTGTGTTTGTGTCGACTAGTCCATTTACATTATTGTGCACGTCCGTGGGATTTTCACTAAAGTGACAAAGTGTATATATATATATATATACACAGATTTTTATCTTATATATATATGTATAACCATAAACCATAAACACAGTAATCAACCCGAAGGTCGGTTTAGTAGGTGATGGTAGAGGTCACCCATGTAGCCCTATACGGCGTGTGAATATTCACACATCAGGGTAGGGGGGCCAGTTCCTTTCCCTGTGCCGGTTATGTTTTCCCAGGAAGATCTGGTACCCGAAAAATCAACTAGCTTGGGTGGAGCTGCAGGTGCCCAAAGTGCCTTGCCCGGGAATCGAACCCGGGACCCTCCGGTCAGCAGTCCAACGCTCTACCCGCTAGACCACCGCGACCCACTATATATATGTATATATAAAAGATAAAAATCCATATAAGTGCTTATACATATAATATATATAAACATATAACCCTAATATAGATGTTTAATAGTGATTATTTGTTTTGACGCTTCAATGGCACAGCCGTCATATATCAAATTCTGATAAAGGACCTCTATCCTATCCTCAAAAACCACAATTCCACCACCAACCTTTTCCCCAAATGCCCCTCTGTCACTTTCAAACGCCCCGCCAATCTATCAGATCTTCTAAAATCTACCAATCCACTTCTTAAATCCTCGCCCCGTTCCAAAATCACTCCCAGACCCTGCAATAAACCTAGATGCAAAACATGTCCTATTTTCCTAACCAGAATCCCATCCCTCTCCCACCCGCTCTTTAACTCTCTCCCACCTATTCCCTACTCCTCGTGTACCTCCAGCAATGTTGTCTACCTACTCAAGTGCCAACTTTGCCCTGCCTTTTACATTGGACAGTGTACCACACCCCTCAATATTAGAATCAATAATCATAGAGCCTCATGCAACAATTCCTCCCTTATTGGTATGCTCCCAATCCCCAAACATGCCTCCGAACACAACGCTGCCTTTGACCAATGTTTTAAAGTATCCGTCTTAGCATCCCTCCCACACTCAGACCCTCCACTGAAACTCAAAACATTAGAGCTAGCTTTCATCTGGCTCTTGGATTCCTGGAATCGCCCAGGTATTAATATTAGACATTAATTGCCCCCTTTATGCATATAATTTCATCCCCCTCCGCCCCAACAACTTCCATATCATCCCCACCTTTTTTAAAATTCCCGCGCCATACACTACCCCTCCAAACTCCTCACCTCGAATGCCTTCCCCCCTTTTTTCCCCCCTTTTCCTTTCTTTTCCCCTCTTTTCCCCTCTTTTCCCCTTCTCCTTCCTACCACTGCTTTCGGGCCCTCCTCTGCCTCAGTTCTGTTCCTAATTCCTCTTGAGAAAGGTGGTTGGACCACCGAAAATTCGAGAACCAGTGAGTTTTTCCTCTTTTGTGTTTTGGTTTCTGTGTTTGTTATGACTTATCAGTGAATTTACATTACACGTTTGTGGGTTTTCCAAAAAAGTGTATATATTTGTGCGTACTGCAATCATTCTTCGTCGTCTTCTGTCAACGAGCTGCGTCTTCGGTTCCTGTGCTGTAAGTCGCAGCCACCTTTCTCTGTGTTCTATCCCTCCTTTCACTACTGTATTACCTTTTATTTTCTCTTCCTCTCACCTACCCTACCACATTTGGCCTTTTCCTTTCCTACTTCCTATACATCAAAATGAATAACATTGACCCCATCCCCTTATGGCTACGCCACATCAGAAAATATTCCTTCAAACTCGCCCAATACACCAGTCATTCTGAGTTTCTTTCGTCGTGTATAACACTAGGCATAATCCCCAATGGTCTACGTACGAAATTCCCCATTTCAGGTTTACCTCCCCAGTTTCGTCCCTCCTTGAACACAATAACATTCCAACACTCATTTTTCCTCTGTCATTTCATACGAGATCAGTACAATCATCTCATTGCCACATACTATAACTCAATTTACTCCCTGATTAAAATCATTTCCCTGGCCGCCCCACATTTCCTTTACAAAGTAGAAGAGACTCTGAGAGCGTCCGCGTGCTCGCTACAATATCGGCGTCAAAAATTACTTACAAAGTTATCCTCTCTCTGTAAATCACACTTCAGAATGGGTCTGCGCCTACCCCTCTCCCTAGCCACCCCTCCCCCGCCTCCCCCTCCCCTACACCTCTACAAACCAGACCTGGCTACCATCTATAACCTCCCCCCGCCGACCTCTCGCGGGGTTTTCCCCGAGAAGTACCCGCATTCTAGAGTCTCTATACCCGCCGCCCCCATGCCGCCAGACGATGAGACGGACTCCGTTAGCCACGTGGTTAACCTTTCGTCCAAACCCCTTAACCCAAATCAAACTTCTCTTTTAAACAAGGGCCTCTCTTTCACCCCCACCCCCAGAGTAAACCACGTAAGAATTCTTGCTGACGTACTGCGTTTTTGCCGGAATCTCCGGTGGAAGGCTTTTTGGGAGTCGCAACCGGCACCCCAGCAAATCTCCAGACCCCTTCACAACGCCTTACAGAAATTCAAGCCGGCTTCAGCCCAAGAACCCAGTCCCCTCCCCTCAAATCATCCAATTGAAATTTTTATAAACCTTCTCTTGTCCAGAATCGCCAACCCGTCTTTCCTCAAGTCCCTTAATCCTCGATCTAAACTGTCCCCTACCGAATCCTCAGAGCTAAATAACTTAATGAAAAATCCTAAAATCATCATTACTTCCGCAGATAAAGGGTCAACGGTTGTGGTCTTAAACAGATCAGACTACATTAGGGAAGCTGAAACACAACTCTCTGACACCTCTTCCTACCAGCAAATCCCCGAAGATCCAAATCCCGCACTTCAGGAGGACCTAATTGAATTTCTTAGTGCCAATGGGCCGAATGAGGGTCTATCTCCTTCAGACTTAGCCCTCCTCTCCCCTCCCCACCCACGCACTCCTCATTTCTATATCCTTCCGAAGATTCACAAGCTGGGTAATCCTGGTCGACCGATTTTATCCTCCCGTCACTCCCCAACAGAAAGAATCTCGGCATTTGTAGACCACTATCTCCAGCCGATTGTCCAGGCCCTACCATCATTCACTAAAGATTCCTACCATTTCCTGGATAGATTAAATTCTATCTCCCTCCCTCCTGATGCCGAGATCATTATGGCCACTATAGATGCTACGTCCCTGTACACATCCATTCCCCACTCAGAAGGTCTCTCCACCCTCCAACACTACCTCTCCCAACGCCCTGAGCCACACATCCCCAGCACAGATTTTCTCCTCAGCCTTTCCGAGTTCATTCTTACCCGCAATTCCTTCTCCTTTAATGATAATTTCTACCTACAAATCAAGGGTTGTGCCATGGGTAGCAGGTTCAGCCCGTCCTATGCAAACCTCTTTCTTGGTCTCGTGGAGAATAAATTCCTGTCACGACAACCCCTGAAACCGCTATTGTGGCTCAGATATATTGACGATATTTTCCTTCTCTGGCCACATGGTCCTGATTCCCTGAAAACTTTCATTTCCAACCTTAATGCTTCGTCCTCTATCTCCTTCACGTCTACAGTTTCCTCCTCCCAAATCACCTTCCTAGATGTAAACATATCATTTATAGACCATAAATTTCACACATCCGTACATATAAAACCCACAAATAAACAACAGTACTTACATTTTAGCAGCTGTCACCCATACCACACCAAACGTTCCATTCCTTATTCCCTTTCCATAAGGGGTCACAGAATTTGCAATGACCCTGACTCCCTAGACAATTTCCTCATAAATTTACACCATTCCCTCCTCAAACGAGGTTATCCTGAATCCCTCCTGAATAAGAGGATCCGTAGGCATACTTACACTCCCAGACCTTCCACCACCGCGAAAAACCACCCTCTTTCAATTTGTACCACGTTTCTCCCTGGCCTAGAATCTCTGCGTTCTATCCTAAAGGACCTCTATCCTATCCTCAAAAACCACAATTCCACCACCAACCTTTTCCCCAAATGCCCCTCTGTCACTTTCAAACGCCCCGCCAATCTATCAGATCTTCTAAAATCTACCAATCCACTTCTTAAATCCTCGCCCCGTTCCAAAATCACTCCCAGACCCTGCAATAAACCTAGATGCAAAACATGTCCTATTTTCCTAACCAGAATCCCATCCCTCTCCCACCCGCTCTTTAACTCTCTCCCACCTATTCCCTACTCCTCGTGTACCTCCAGCAATGTTGTCTACCTACTCAAGTGCCAACTTTGCCCTGCCTTTTACATTGGACAGTGTACCACACCCCTCAATATTAGAATCAATAATCATAGAGCCTCATGCAACAATTCCTCCCTTATTGGTATGCTCCCAATCCCCAAACATGCCTCCGAACACAACGCTGCCTTTGACCAATGTTTTAAAGTATCCGTCTTAGCATCCCTCCCACACTCAGACCCTCCACTGAAACTCAAAACATTAGAGCTAGCTTTCATCTGGCTCTTGGATTCCTGGAATCGCCCAGGTATTAATATTAGACATTAATTGCCCCCTTTATGCATATAATTTCATCCCCCTCCGCCCCAACAACTTCCATATCATCCCCACCTTTTTTAAAATTCCCGCGCCATACACTACCCCTCCAAACTCCTCACCTCGAATGCCTTCCCCCCTTTTTTCCCCCCTTTTCCTTTCTTTTCCCCTCTTTTCCCCTCTTTTCCCCTTCTCCTTCCTACCACTGCTTTCGGGCCCTCCTCTGCCTCAGTTCTGTTCCTAATTCCTCTTGAGAAAGGTGGTTGGACCACCGAAAATTCGAGAACCAGTGAGTTTTTCCTCTTTTGTGTTTTGGTTTCTGTGTTTGTTATGACTTATCAGTGAATTTACATTACACGTTTGTGGGTTTTCCAAAAAAGTGTATATAAGAGTATATATATGTGTATATAAGAGTATATATATATACATTTATTTATTTATATATATCCATTCACATTGAAATAGAGATAAGGAAAATAGGAAAGGAACACACATAAAGGACGAACACAAGAGAGGTGGGGAAGGCGGATGTGAGCAGATCAAATATGTAAAAATATTTTCCTCGACCGGGACTTGAACACCGGATCTCTCCACTTGCCAGACGGATGCTTTAACCACTTTAGCTATCGAGAAAATTTACTTTACACTGAAATCTGCGAACTTATTAAGCGCCAAAGTGCTCCGAATATTTGCTTGGCGCTTTATAAGATCGAAGATTTCAGTGTAAAGTACATTTTCTCGATATATATACATACATCCCCTCCCATGGACTACAACCTTGTCGTGGTGGAAGGGCTTGTGTGTTCCGATGACCCCTAGAGCTGCGCTGACGGGAGTAATAATAATTACTCCTGGAAGGGTCACCCATGCCAGATAGGTCGAAGGTTAGGAGCCAGACGAAAGGTAGTCCACGCAGCGTCTGTTCCTCAGTGAGGCGCCTGCAATGGCGTCTGACCCCAGTGGGGCGGCCATTAAGTGATGGTGTCACGTTAAAAACACTATTGAGGAAGGCAACGGGAAACCACCTCAATTATGATTCCCAAGAATATAATGATGGGCACTATAGATAATATGAGTCCTGGCAACTACGGGACTCGGCCCAAGAGGCCGTGTGTCGTGTGTCGTGCCCGGCAGCGGGAGAGGCAAGGCTTCCGTGGTCGTCATCTCACGAAACCCTTGCAGGGAAGAAATAACTTCAGCAGGACAGAAGACTCAGAAGAAGGCGAAAGTAGTTAGAATAGGAACCTGGAACGTCAGGACAATGTTGAGGAGAGGCAAATTAGAAAATATTAAGCGAGAGATGGAAAGAGGTAACATAGATGTTTTAGGCCTCTGCGAGGTGAGATGGAAGGATAGCGGGGATTACTGGAGTGACAATTTTAGAGTAATACACAGCGGCGGGGACGAGAGCCAACGAGGGGTTGCCGTAATTTTAAATAAAGGGGTAGGGAGAAGCGTAGTCAACATAGAGCAAGCGACAGATAGAATTTTACTCGTAGAGATTAAAGCAGGGCCGACGAACTTGGTCATTATTTAGGTATACATGCCACCGAGCAACCACAAGGAGGAAGAAGTCGATAGGATGTATGATGATGTAGAGGATATAGTCGCGAGTGTTCCTGCAGGGCAACATTTGATAGTGATGGGGGATTGGAATGCGACGGTAGGCGAAGGAAGAGATGGTGGTGAGGTGGGGCCTATGGGTTAGGCACGAGGAATGAACGCGGTGAGAAAGCAATTGAATTCTGCAGGAGACAGGGGTTAGTCATCACTAACACTTGGTTTAGACACCACAAAAGGCGTAGGTATACATGGAAAATGCCAGGTGACTCAGAAATGTATCAGTTAGATTATATTTAGATTAGGCACAGGTTTAGGAACAGTGTGATAAATTCGCACAGTTTCCCAGGAGCGGATGCGGACTCTGACCACAATTTAGTTGTTATGAAATGCAACGTCCATTTCAAGAATATAAGGCAAGGGCAGCGGGTTAGGAAATGGAACGTAGAAGCATTAAATGGATTAACGAGGAAGGAGTATCAGCAGGCTGTAGAGAAAATGATGGATGACGGTAAAGAACTGAGTGTTATCGAAGAAAAATGGGAATGTATGAAGAAAGGGATATTGGAAGCCGCTAAAGACACTATAGGAACCGTTAACGGGAAAAGGATAAGGAAACCATGGGTAACGGATGAGATGGTTGCAAAGATGGATGAGAGAAGAAGATGGAAAAATGTAAACACAGAGTTAGGGAAAATGAAGTACAAAGAGTTAAACAATAAATTGAGAAGGGCCACAAATAAAGCAAAAGAAGAATGGCGGAAAACGCAATGCGAGGATATGGAAAGTTTACAGAAGAAGGGTGAAATTGGTGCTCTATACAGCAAGGTTAAGTTATTATCGGGAAGTAAGAAGGCAAGATCTGTGCTAACAGTTAAAGATAAATGGGGTAAGATAATAGTTGAACCAGGAAAAATCCAAGAGAGATGGAAGGAATATATAGAAACACCGTATGGTAAAGAACTTAGGCCGACAAGTTTAGACATAGAAAAGGAACATGACGTAGAAGAAGATAGCTTAGGTCCAGGCATACTCGACGACGAAATAGAAAGGGCATTAAAGGAGATGAAAGCAAATAAGGCTGTGGGGGTGGACAATATTCCTGTAGAAATGTTGAAATGGTTAGGGAAAGGTGGGAAGAAGGCCATATATGGACTGATTCGTAGTATCTATGAGGAAGGAATCTGGCCGGAAGATTTTGTGAGATCGGTGTTAGTTCCTATTCCAAAAAAGGCAAAGGCTTCGTCATGTGAGGATTACAGAACAATAAGCTTGATATCCCACGCAGCTAAAGTTATTCTCAGGATCATCAACAAAAGGATAGAGAGTAAGGCAAATGATTACTTAGGGGATGATCAGTTTGGGTTCAGGAAAGGAAGAGGTACGCGTGATGCCATTGCAGTAATGAGATCACTAGTCGAGAGGAATATAGAATACAATCAGGACGTTTTTGCCTGTTTTGTAGATTTCGAAAAAGCGTTTGATAGAGTGAATTGGGAAAAATTAATGCGTGTATTGCAGAAAATAGGAATTAATTGGAGGGACAGGAGACTGATCCGCAACCTGTACATGTCTCAGACTGCTCAGGTGCGAGTGGGGAACGGAGAGTCCGGATGGGCAGTGTTAGGAAGAGGTGTAAGGCAGGGTTGCCCATTGTCACCGGTACTGTTCAACGTATATGTAGAGGAAATGATTAAAGAGGCATGGGAAGAACTGGAGGTAGGAATGAAAGTCGGAGGGGAATTCGTAAAATCGGTTAGATTTGCTGATGACCAAGCATTAGTTGCTCAGTCAGCCAAGGGGTTGCAAGCATTGTTGAGTGAATTGGAGGTTCAGTGCGATAAATATGGGATGAGAATCAATATTAATAAAACAAAGGTTATGCGATTTTCCAGAAAGAAAAAGGCTAAGCTAAATATTAAAATAGGCGGGGAAAAAATAGAGCAGGTAGAACAGTTCACATATCTCGGAAGTGTTTTGGACCAACACGGTGAAAGTAGTAGGGACGTAAAGAGAAGAATTGCGCTAGGCAAGGAGGCTTTCTCAAGGAGGAGGGAGTTGATGACGGGGACGTTGAGTAGGGATGTTTAGACAAGACTCGTGAAAACTCTGATATGGAGCGTAGCTATGTACGGCGCGGAAACGTGGTCGCTGAAGCAGGAGGATAGACGTAGATTGGAGGCTTTTGAAATGTGGGTGTGGAGAAGAATGGAGAAGGTGAAATGGACCGAAAGGAAAACAAATGAGGAAGTACTAGAAATGGTGGGGGAGGAGAGGGGTTTGTTGAGAGAAATCCTATGGAGACAGGAAAAATGGATGAAAGGCATATTGAGCGGTAGTGGAATGTTGAAGAGGGTAATAGATGGGAGAATGTTGGGCAAGCGAGGAAAGGGTAGGAACAGGATTGGGATGTTGGACGGGATGAAGGGAGGAAAGAAGTACACCGAGATTAAGAGGGACCTGATATAGATTAGTTTGCTAGGTGGGGAGTCACAAAATGGTTATTTGATAGTTGTGTCCATCCAAAAACCTACCTTAACCGGTAGATTACCTAATAATAATATACATACATACATACATTCAAATACGTAATCCCGCCATACGGCGAACAAATATTCTTACACATGGAAATAGACATAAGGAAAGGAGATAGGAACACACATAAAAGACGAACAAAGGAGTGGTGGGGAAATCGGAATCAAGCTGACCACGAGTTGGAAAATATTTCCTTGACCGGTACTTGAACACCGGATTTTCCACTTGCCGGGCAGATGCTCTACCACTTGAGCTATCGAGGAAATCTAATTTACACTGAAATCTGCGATCTTTTCAATCGATCAAATGCCCCGATTCTTTGGCTTGTTCCTATCCTCTATGATGCTGTATGCTTGCTAACCTACTGTCCTTTCTTCTTGTGTGCTGTCTATTTCTCCTTTGGTGTGTGAAACAGCTCCCTAACGCCATCTCTTGGCCAAGGAATCGGGGCATTTGATCGATTGAAAACATCTCAGTGTAACTTAGATTTCCTCGATAGCTTAAGTGGTAGAGATTCAGTTTTCAAGTCCAAGCGCAAAAATATCTCCTTGACCAGGACTTTAACTACAGATCTGTCGACTTCCCTGGCCGATGCTCTAACCACTTGGCCTATCGAGGAAACGTAATTTACACATATTCTTTAACTCCCTAGCATTTTCCATATGCACCTAGGCTACTGTGGTGTTTCAAACAGGTATTACCTATAGTTATTTCTTTTATATTGATATTTCTTTTGCAATGGTCTATATTTTTCCTACTACACACTGTTCCTGTCTCGCCCTTTTCTTTGCACTTCAATCGCCTATCAGCCTCAGATGTTTTATGCCAGGAACATTCCTAATAATTATGACTGTTTTTCGCCTACCGAACCCTGTAGTGCAAGAGAATACTATGAGTATATACTATGAGTATATATATATATGATAGTACTATAGTATGAGAACATATCGTCGGCATAATTAAATTTAGATCAAACTGATTCAATCTAGCAGACCTACACATCTCACAGTTTAGCTCATATAGATCTTAGTCGTAGCCACACCATACACTCTTATTATTCCGTGAGAATATAACTTCAGACATTTTCAAATGCGAATAATTATTTCCCGAAGATAACGCACTGTCTTATCGTTTAAATAAATACCTTTGCACAAACAGCACCCTCAGTTACTTCCTTTGAATTAAACACATACGTCCTTCCATTCTTTCGTATAATGTAAATATATTGCTTGATCATTCGACAGTTAATCACGGAAATTTTATTTCTGAAATTAAGAGGACGCCTCGGTAGCATAACTGGCTGAAGAACTCGGCCGGAAATTAAGGCGTTCAGGTTCAAATCCCGATCAAAAAGAATGATTTTTTACACTAAGAAATCGTTACATTGATTCTGGAAAAGTTGAAATATCTCCTCCATTCACATGCTGTATTGATATGTGGTTCCTTCACAGGCCTTTTTTTTAAACTTGGCCTGCGTAATAATAAACTTGGAAAACAATGATCCTCTTCATTATATGCCCTATAAACATCATATTATATTTTCAGAATAGATCACTGTCCTCATAAAACGGTTTTTGCAGTTTGAACAATAGAATTTCAGTCTACATATAATCTCAGAAAATAGCCACAAAGGCATCACTTTCCAAATAACTACTCGACAAATTTTAGACATTAAACCAAAACCACAGTATCTGACACGATGGGTGGTAGTTTTGGTGATAGTAGCCTAGCCTGTCTAGTACCAAGTAACTAGGTTGCGCGAAAATCACACATTAGCAGGGTAATACTAGAGGCTGTAGTTATTTTCTCTTTGTTTCCTGTGTATTCCTAGGGTTCCCGAAAAACCACATAGCATGGACTTAGGGCTGTTCATATGTAATACCCGGGTCCATCGGCAAATGCATATGAAAATGAATGTCAATGAATTCTATTAATGCCTTTTCTATCTTGCTATTCAGTAGGCCTGGGCCATAACGTCATCGCCTACATGTTATTTTCTTTCTATTCCTATGGCTGCCGGCCTAATGTCTTTCAAATATTGTCTCTATATTCCTTTGATTTTTCTTGGATCTTCTCTGGCTCAAATAATATATTCCTCTCTCATCTTTCAATACTATTACTAAGTTTTCCTTGACAGTATTTTAACCTCCCTGCATAGCACAACAATTTTTTTCCTCCTTTTATAAACGCCACCCTTCACTGCAACAATTACAGAGTGTAAAAATCACTCGCCTTGGCTAGGATTCGAATCCGGATCTCTCGATGATACGGTTTCGAATCCCGGTCAAGGTGAATGATTTTTACACTCTGAAATTGTTGTATTTTAATGAATATTATCGGATGACTCCGTTAAAAGTTACTGCTGCGGCATCTCCCGCAGCTTCTTGGAATCTGCCAACCTTCAACTTTCACCCTTTCTCTTTTACGCCCATAACAGAACCATGAAATATGAAAATAAATTCGAAAAGTTAAAGCTATAACTGTAGCTGTTCATACATGTTATGCTTTTAAATAAATACAATTTTCCTAAAAACATGTACTTCATACTAATATACATATTTTAACTTTCGTCAAAATTCCAATGTCTCTCGATAACTTCTCCTTCAAAGATGCACTGGTAAAACATGTTTGATGATACTCAAAATTATATTGCCCTAAGCAACAATCTGTTAGGTTTAATACGAAATGGAGGAGCCTCCAGAGCCTAAAACAACTCATTGCCAACGATGCTGTTTGTCTTGTGGATATTAAGTGTTAGGAAGGGCGCGTCGTGTCAGCTTCAATAGACGCTCGATCGCCCTTCCGCTTCCGAGGAAAGTTGCCCCGGGCCATACTCCCGCCCCTCTGCCCCCGCCGCGCCCATTCCCCCAGAACCTCCCTCCTTTTGCCCTACGGGTGCGCGTCGCCAGATGGAGTCGGGGGTCGCGGCGCCCGTCACTCAGATTCGGTGTCACATCAAATCGGAATTGAATCGTAGCGGAGCGGGATCGCGCCCAATCGAATTCGATCTCAGAGGAGTCAAATGCAAATGGCGTCAAAAGTTCCGAACATAAAAAGGGGGACAACACAGCACACAGCATTCCCTTTCGGAATTGGCAGAGTCAATACTAATGTATAATTTTGGGTCATTACTTAAGAGGCGCCCACAGTCCCTCTTCCCCGGGCACGCCACTCGCGCGCCCTCACCTTTCTTCTCCTGGCGAGGCTCTCTTCGAGCGCATTCACCACCTACCACAACGGCTCCTCGCTCCCACTCCCAGCCTCGCTCTCTTCCCGTCTCTCATTTTCTTTGTCCGCCGTATATCTCGCATCATGCTCACGTAAGGGTGGTGCATTATTTTCCCACCTTCTTTGGTAACTCACCCAATGATCACCGTTTGCAAGTACTACTCCGTGCACACCGAATGCATTCCAAGTGTGTGTGAAACATGAGAGCCAAAGGGGTCGGGGAATACCCAAGGCCATAGGCCTACGGGAATTCCAAATAATTTAGAATCCCTTTAGAATACTTACCTGCGACACTAAGAAAGCGGTGCTGCCGATCTCCACACATCTCCCAGCGGCGTCCCAAATACGTCGAGGTTAGCAGGAAAGTCCTGCAACTCCGGCCACGCCCTAAGCAGAGAGCAAGCGACGCGCTCCAGTGGGTCATCGAAGTTAATGGCGCAGAAATGCGCGTCGGTGGGAGGTGAAGTGCCGAAATGGGAGGGGCCGAGACCAGGGGACACGCACCCATTTGCAACAAGGGTACGCACGCACGTGGCTAAAGAGATGGGTTGCAAATGTCGAAGCTCTTCAGTTATTATGTCAACTGCTGAGCTCTCAGTTGGCTGTCAGTTGAGTCACCATCGAATGCCCAGCTCCTCTTAAGGAAAGTCTCGTTTTAGCTCTGATGCAGTCACATCCGGTGCCCCTTTAGTTCCTTTCTAAATTAGCTATGAGGTAAATAGTACTCTACGCTTATTTACTCGTAACGCATTCCTTAGCCTTCATATTCGTAGTCTCTAAGGATAAGTCTGCAAGATTGATCGAGAAGCATCTACCCAAAATGCACATTTTAGGTGAAACATGCAATATATGATTAAAGTCAAAATGTTTAATTTTGGAAATAAGAACATTCTCTCCCGACAACTAAGAGCAAAAAATACATACATTTATTAAATAATACGCACAATTTATATATAACTAATCTTCCGAGGAAGACGGAGCTCAATTCGGTCAAAATTATCACGAAATAACCTGAAAGTGTTCTTTTTATGTTCTTTCATATTGTATGTTGCTGTCTATGTTATATATATATATATATATATATATATATATATATATGTATATATATATAATGAAAATGGACTAACTAGTCGACATAGACACAGAAACTAAAACATATAAAAGAGGGACTCACAGGTTCTCGAATTTTCGGTGGTGCAAGCACCTTCCTCAAGAGGAATTGGGAACAGAACAGTTCTGCCCCCGGTTCTCCGATAGATATGGGATGAGAATCAATATTAATAAAACAAAGGTTATGCGATTGTCCAGGAAGAAGAAGGCTAAGCTAAACATTAAAATAGGAGGGAAAAAATAGAGCAAGTTGAACAGTTTACGTAACTCGGAAGTGTTTTGGCCCAACACGGTCAAAGTAGTACGGACGTAAGGAGAAGAATTGCGCATGGCAAGGAGGCTTTCTAAAGGAGGGAGCTGATGACGGGGACGTTGAATAGGGAGATCAAGAAAAGACTCGTCAAAACTCCGATATGAAGCGTAGCTATGTACGGCGCGGAAACGTGTTCGCTGAAGCAGGAAGATTTACGTCTAGATTGGAGGCTTTTCAAATGTGGGTGTGGAGAAGAATGGAGAAGGTGAAATGGACCTAAAGGAAATAAATGAGGAAGTACTGGAGATGGTGGGTGAGGAGAGGGGTTTGTTGACAGAAATCCTTTGGAGGCAGGAAAAATGAATCAAAGGCGTATTGAGCGGCAGTAGATTTTTGAAGGAGGTAATAGAGGGGAGAATGTTTGGCAGACGAGGAAAGGGCAGGAACAGGATAGGGATGTTAGACGGGATGAATGGAGGAAAGAAGTACACAGAGATTAAAAGGGACCTGATGGGTTATTTTGGAGTTACAAAATGTTTATTTGATAGCTGTGTCCATCCAAAAACCTACCTTAACCGGTAGATTACCTAATAATAAGCTTAAACAATCTACAATGTGAGTGTTCTTTTACGTGTTATCTTTTTTATTCTGTGTTCTATTGTGCCGTCAGGTTGAGTCTGACCTGAAGAAGGCCTCGGAGTAGGCCGAAAGCTCAAATCATCCACAGTGTGAGCGTCCTTTTACGTGTTATCTGTTTTATTCTGTGATATATTGTGCCGTCCAAAAGTTATATTGCTCTCATGAGTGCTTCCGCATCATCGATATATATGTATACAGGGCTCGTCCGGAAGATAAGTGTACTGATTTTTTCCGGATTTTTGACAAAAGGGGAGTCGTCCACTACGAATTTGTACCTGAACGACAAACTGTAAATGCTGCATTTTACGACCAAGTGCTCGACAGGCTTCGAAAACGAATCGCCCACGTCCGGCCAGCGATCAAAAACATCTGGCGGCTGCTTCACGACAATGCGCCGTCTCACACCGCGCTTGTCGTGTCGGACTTCTTGGCCAAGCACGGCGTGGCAACGCTGCCGCACCCGCCCTACAGCCCGGACTTGGCACCACCGGACTACTTTCTGTTCCCGAAGATAAAGAGGAGTTTGAAAGGAACGCGATACGGGACTTTGGACGCCGTCAAAAAGGCCGTGACGACGTGTCTTCGAGAGGTTCCCGATTATGCCTTCGCGGGAGCGTTCCAGGAATGGGAACGCCGCTGGAACAAGTGTATCGACTCACAAGGGTCCTATTTTGAGGAATATTAGCTTAAGATATGTAAAAGTGCAATAATATATATATTATTATATATAAAAATAAATATATATATATATGTGTATGCTTTAATGTATGTATGTATATATATATATATATATATATATATATATATATATATATTCTGATGACGACGGCCGTGCCGTCGAAACGTAAATATCCAATGTAAGTGTCCTTCTTTTATGTTTCTATGTGTGTGGTGTTTTTTGTGTTAGTGTTTGTGTGTTTGTGCGTCGCCGGAGAGCGTCTTTTCCAAGTGTGTGTATATATATATATATATATATATATATATATATATGTATATATGTATAACTTTTGGACGGCACAATAGAACAGAATAAAACAGATAACACGTAAAAGGACACACACTGTAGATGATTTAAGCTTTCGGCCTACTCCGAGGCCTTCTTCAGGCAGTCTGACCTGAAGAAGGCCTCGGAGTAGGCCGAAAGCTTAAATCATCTACAGTGTGAGTGTCCTTTTACGTGTTATCTGTTTTATTCTGTGTTCTATTGTGCCGTCCAAAAGTTATATTGCTCTCGTGAGTACTTCCGCATCATCGATATATATATATATATATATATATACATACATACACACATATTCATTCACCTGGCTACAGATTTTTGAGGGAAAGAGATAGGTACACTTATAAAAGACGAACACAAAAATGGTGGGAAGTTTCTTGTACCTGTATCCTTGTGAATGAAATTTGAGTTTTTTAACCAATAGAATAAAAATATCATTTATTTGACAAAAGTATATGGATCAAAATCACTCTCACGACGACAGCACCAGAAATCCAAGGTTTTTATTCTATGGTAATGAATATGAGGTAATTATTATATATATTCACATACTCATATTTTATTACTCCAACTAGCAGGTTGCTTCGCGTAGCTAGAAAAGTATTTTACGCTAAATACTTGATTGTATGCATACGTCTTTGTACACCATCTCCACTATTTAATTTATTTAAAACCCCTATTAGTGACTACGACCAATGTTGCTACAAAAAATGTCGATGCTTCGTCTCTGGTTGCTGTGGAATCAGACTCTGCCACATCCCTCAGCGGCGGCTGGCAGGGCAGCATTTAGACGCATGTGATGCACCTTAGGGAGGTGCCCTGCGAAAGAGGGTCGAGTCACGAGGCCCCACCTCCGCGGGGACATGCTCTTTGACGCCTCTCTCAGAGGCGCGACGACCCTCCCCCCATCGTCATGGATGGGGGGAGGGGGTTGTCCCTCTTCGATCATAATGACCGCACGTGCTAATATCAAGGGCAAGCAGAACTTTGGAGCGAAACTTTAGCGGAGCGCCGGCGGGGCGTAATCAATCTCCATCTGCGTGGAGGCTGGGCGGGGGGTGAAGTGTGTGTGGGACGGGAGGTACGGACCATCTTCCGCCTCTCTTCCCCACATATCTTAAAAACTTCAATTTCCCGAGGCTCAAGGAAAGTGAGGATTCTGAAAAAAAATAAATCACTGGCATTTCGTGGTATCCCTGACAATACCTGCGCGCAGACAAAAGATACAGTTGCAACCTGGCGAAAAGTGAAAAAGTTTACTCCGCTCAGAATTTAGACGGTCGTGGAGCAACTTCACAAAAAAAGTCTTTTAACCAAATGCATCACCATCCCTATGTACAGCGATTATTCATTTATTTACTAAAATTTAATTTTTCCTCCCAAGTAATCTCTTTTCTGAACTATTTATATTCTCATAGCTATAGCACAAATAAGCGATATTCCATTATCGTGTCCTCTTCTTCATTACCATATGACTTCGTAAACATCTTCGTTTTGTTTGCATTCATCCTTATCTGACAAACAAGAGCTCGGCTATAAGCAAACCTAACCTAAAGGAAGGTAAAGACTTAATAGTTTTGCAGGTAAACTGCCGAAGTATTCTAAATAAAGTATGTCATTTCGAAACGTTAGTTGATGCATGTAATCCGGATATTGTGATAGGCACGGAGTCGTGGCTAAGTGATCGCATTATGTCAAACGAGATTTTTCCTCAAAATTTGGCAGTTTACAGAAGGGATAGGGATGGTCGTGGAGGGGGGATATTCAAATGTGTAGATAAAAAACTTATAAGCACGCTGGAATGGATAAGAAATGATTGTGAGATGATGTGTGTTCATGTTAAAGGTAGAAATGGAGGGAAAACTTCAAAAATTGTTGCTATGTATAGAAGCCCCAACGAAGGGATGTACGCAGTCGAGGTATTAGCGGACATATGCTCGGCTAACCCTGAGGATCATATCCTCATAGCGGGGGACTTAAACCTTCCAGGTGTTCAATGGTCGGCAGACGAGGTCACGGTGGGGGGTGGGAAGGCCCAAGAAATCGTTAGTCGTCTTATAAACGAGGAGGGTTTTGTACAGTTGGTGGAAAAACCCACGCGCGGGGGAAACATCCTCGACGTCATACTTGTGAGACCGGAAAAGTGGGTAGGGGAAGTTGAAGTCCTTCCGGGAATAAGTGACCATTCAGCTGTGCGTATGTACCTGAATTGGGAGGGGGCTCAGTATAAGGGGCTAGTAAACAAAAAGACAGTTTGGCAATATAAACGTGGTGATAGGGAAGGGTTCCAGACCTTTTTAAGGGAAAAGTATTCGGAATGGGCAAGTGGTGGGCAGAATGTAGAAGAAATCTGGAAAACATTTAAGGGGATAATGGAGGAGGGATTAAACAAATTTGTCCCGAAAAAAATTCTTAAAGAAAATACGGACCCAGAGTTCTACAACCGCAAAATCAGATCCTTGAAGAAAAAACTGAGAGTGATTCACAAAAAACGGAACGAGAGCTCGGAATGGCTCATAATTTACAAACAATTAGTTCTTGAATTAAATAGAGAAAAGAAAATAGCCAAAGAAAGTTTTCTACAGAAAATAATCGGGATAGATAATGGAAATAAATTTTATAAGTGCCTCCGGATGAGGAAAGACAACAGGGAAAACATAACAGCTTTAAAAAAAGGGGATGGAACACTAATCGTTGACGATAAGGAAAAGGCTGATGCATTTAATAATTGGTATGTAAGTGTATTTAAGGTGATGGTAAACAAAAAGGATCCTGTAGATACATCTCTGAGTAAACAAGGAGTAGAGATAATATTAAACACCAAAAGTATTAAAACACGAGCGCAGAAATTTATAAAAAAATAACGAAAATGAGGGCAAATAAATCGACGGTATCTCAATTGACTTGCTCAAATTGGGTGCTAGTGTAGTTTCAAATTATATTAATCACTTATTCAATGTTACCTTAAACAATAACGCCCTGCCAAATGATTGAAAGGAGGCATATGTTACGCCAATTTTCAAAGGAGGAGATAAGGCACTAGTTGATAATTATAGACCGGTAAGCTTGACATCTGTTGTATGCAAGATATTAGAAAAGATATTGGCTGATTATCTCGGGGATTTGTGGGAGAGTGAGAATTGGTTGTATAGTCGCCAATACGGTTTTAGAAAAGGGCACTCTTGCGAAACTCAGCTATTAGGGTTCTGCCAAGAAATACTCGACTCTATGGATACGGGGATAGAAGTGGATGGTATAATAGTCGATCTGTCAAAAGCCTTGACAAAGTTGACCACGATCGCTTAGTGCTAAAGATGGGCCAATTGCCACTGCACACTGATGGAAGAGTAATCTCGTGGGTCAAAAATTTCATGGAAGGTCGATCGCAAAGGGTCAAATTAGTGGAATTCTATTCTGAAAAGACAAGGGTAACATCGGGTGTCCCACAAGGAAGCGTACTTGGCCCGCTCTTGTTTTTAATATACATAAATGATCTCCCAGTAGATATTATTTCTCAGATAAGACTTTTTCCAGACGACTGTATTATCTATAGGAAAGTAGAAAATGACAGAGACCGCGACATACTTCAAAGGGACATTAATAAAATGGCGGAGTGGGTGACAAATAATGGGATGGATATTAATGTTAGCAAATGCAAATCCATCACCTTTAGTAACAAGGTAAATGGAAACAATAGGGAATATAAATTCTCAGAAAATGTCATTCCTAGAAGTGATAATTGCAAATACTTAGGTGTATATTTAACCAATGATTTAGGGTGGGGGCTAAATGTGGATTACATTTTTAAGAAAGCTTTGAAAACTCTTCATTGGGTGATGAGAAACCTAAAAGGGAGCGTTAAAGCAACTAAGGAGAAGGCGTATCAGACCCTGGTAAGACCAATTTTGGAGTACGCTTCTCTAGTTTGGGACCCTCATGAAGAAGGACAAATCAAAAAACTAGAAAAGGTGCAAAGAAAGGCTGCCCGATATGTACTGGGGAAGCATAGAAGGATGGATAGTGTATCTGACATGCTAAAAACGCTGGGCTGGGAACCTTTACAAACTAGAAGGAAAGTAAGCAGACTTTGTGGAATGTTCCGCATTCTGAATGGGGAGAAGGCTTGAGCAGATCTAAGGAAAGAGGCGGGGAACCCGAATTTTATAGGGAGAAATGACCACAAATTTATGGCAAATGCCGGGCACAAAGAACGAATAAACAAAATTTTCTTTTCTAAATAAAACAATTGTTGATTGGAACAATTTACCTGCAAAAATTTTTAAGCCCTTTCCTAACAGAGTCCAAACTTTTAAGAAAAGATATGAACAACTTTTATAATCATTTGATTAATGTGTTGTATAAAATCAAATGTAACAGGTTAATTTTTTTCTTGTTGATTGGGAAACAAATGTAAATGAAATGGGGATTTTCTTTTTTTATGTACTACAGATTGGTGTTTGGAAATTTCCTTAAAGTGTATATTTTTTCCTGACTGATTTTATTAATTATCTTTTGTGATGTTGATTGTATTTCGGAAACCATGTTATTTTTCCAAGGCAAGTTTATTGTAACACTTGGGGACTTGTGTGCCACCTGACATTTGTCTATTTGCACATGTACATTTTAATAATAATAATAACCGATTTTACGAAATTCCCGCCGATAATCATTCCTATCTCCCGGTCTTCCCCCGCCTCTTAAATCATTAACTCCAAATATACGTTGAGCAGCAGAGGTGATAATGGACAACTCTGCCTTACACCTTTTCCTAACTATACCCATTCGGACTCTCCGTCCCCCACTCGCGCAATTTCCTTTATAAAATAGTTAACGGACAAGAAGATCATTATAAAGATAGAGGAGAGAAGGAAATGGAAAATGTAAATACAGTATTAGGTAGAAGGGCACATAAAGAGTTGAAAAATTCCTCGAGGCGAGTAAAAAATAAAGCTAAAAAGTGTGGTGGGAAATATAGCTCGGGATTATGGAAAGTTTACAGAGGAAGGGTGTAATTGGTGTGAAGAAGGATCAAAAAGGTGAAGTGGGCAGAAAGGAAAACAAATGAGGAAGCACTAGTTATGGTGGAGGAGGAGAGGGGATTGTTGGGAAAAATCATAATGAGGCAGAAAAGATGGATGAAAACCAAATATTGTGGCAATGGGTTGTTGAATATTGTGATTGAGAGAGAATGTTAGGCAAATAATGAAGGAGCAGGAAGAGAATAGGGATGCTGGATGGAATAAAGGAAAAAAAGCAAGTACAAAGAGATGAAGAGGAGCTTGTTGTATAACAGGAAGTTGGGTTGTGTTTTGTAAGGAGGGACAAGAGAGAAACACACTGTAGATGATTTGAGCTTTCGGCCTACTCCGAGGCCTTCTTCAGGTCAGACTCAACCTGACGGCACAATAGAACACAGAATAAAAAAGATAACACGCAAAAGAACACTCACATTGTAGATTGTTTAAGCTTATTATTAGGTAATCTACCGGTTATGGTAGGTTTTTGGATGGACACAACTATCAAATAAATATTTTATAACTCCAAACAAAACCCAATCCAGCAACCTAATCTACATCAGGTCCCTCTTCATCTCTGTGTACTTCCTTCCTCCCTTCATCCCGTCCAACATCCCTATCCTGTTCCTGCCCTTTCCTCGTTTGCCCAACATCCTCCCCTCTATTACCTTCTTCAACATTCCACTGCCGCTCAATACGCCTTTGATCCATTTTTCCTGCCTCCAAAGGATTCCTGTCAACAAACCCCTCTCCTCACCCACCATCTCCAGTACTTCCTCATTTGTTTTCCTTTCGGTCCATTTCACCTTCTCCATTCTTCTCCACACCCACATTTCAAAAGCCTCCAGTCTACGTCTATCCTGCTGCTTCAGCGACCACGTTTCCGCCCGGCACATAGCTACGCTCCATATCAAAGTTTTTACGAATGTTTTGTTAACCTCCACACTCAACGTCCCCGTCATCAACTCCCTCCTCCTTGAGAAAGCCTCCTTGCCTAGCGCATTTCTCCTCCTTACGTCTCTACCACTTTGACCGTATTGGTCTAAAACACTTCCGAGATATGTAAACTGTTCTACCTGCTCTATTTTTCCCCGCCTATTTTAATATTTATCTTAGCCTTTTTCTTTCTGGAAAATCGCATAACTTTTGTTTTATTAATGTTGATTCTCATCCCATATTTATCGCACTGAACCTCTAATTCACTCAGCAATGCTTGCAACCCCCTGGCTGACTGAGCAACTAATGCTTGGTCATCAGCAAACCTAACCGATTTTACCAATTCCCCTCCGACTTTCATTCCTACCTCCAGTTCTTCCCATGCCTCTTTAATCATTTCCTCCACATATACGTTGAACAGTACCGGTGACAATGGGCAACCCTGCCTTACACCTCTTCCTAACACTGCCCATCCGGACTCTCCGTTCCCCACTCGCACCTGAGCAGTCTGAGACATGTACAGGTTGCGGATCAGTCTCCTGTCTCTCCAATCCATTCCTATTTTCTGCAATACACGCATTAATTTTTCCCAATTCACTCATTTATTCATTAAAGCCTGTAAATAAGATTAAATATATATGGCAAAAATCAATAATTTGATAATGAGATACATATGTATAAAGACGACTCTGAAGCTGTTTTTTGTGGACATGAAATAAATAAATACATTCAAAAATTCAAATATTCCTAACAAATCCACTTACTTTGTTGGCTTAGAAGGATTATTTAAAGAAAACCCTGATTATTAATTCCTAAATTTGATATAATAAAAACGAAGAATTATTATAATATATTAATTATTATTACATAGTATTAGATAGTAAATCACTGAGATCAAGAATATAAATGAGTGTTTATACAACCAAGGCAATAGATTTTTACACTCTGAAATTGTTGCATCCAGAGCTAGAATAGAATTGAAAATTTTGACCCAGATTTGGTTGAAACTTTCACGGATTATTACGATAGTCTGAATAGTTCTTGGAATAGAATAGAAATAAACTATATACCAAGTGAATTGCTTATTTTTCAATGTAGTCTCCCTGTACACCTAGCCAAGCTATGTTCCAATATCTGGATCCAATCTCGAAAATCAGATTCCTTCAGGCCCGCAAATTATTACTCCTATTTTAGTTTATTGTTTGGAGAGAATCTCCGTCTACGAAGGAAAATGTTGAGCATGGAGAAGATATGTAGCTCTGATGGAGCAAATCAGGCGAATAAGACGGGTTTGGCAACAATTCGTATCTTAGTGGACGTATTTTTGCAATGGCAACGACATTTGTGAGTGGGCGTGCAATTTCTTGATTAAAGATGACTTTCTTCCTCACCAAACGTGGCATTTTTTTCCCGTACCTTTTGCCGCAGTTGGTCCAGAAGGTTAGCGTCCAGTATTATTTGACCAGTCGGAAGATAATCTATCAGCAGAATCCCTTTCGCAACCCAGAAAACTGAAGCCATGACCTTTTCGACCGACCATGTTGCCTTTGCTTCTATTGGTGGTGGTAAATCCAAATGTTTCCTCTTCTTTGACTTTTGTTTTGTCTATGAGGTATAAGAGTGGACCCAAGCTTCATCTTTGGTCCCAAAACTGCGCGGATAATCCTGTTGGTTGCTCTTAAAATGGATCAAACATTGTTCGGACGTTTCCATTCTGATACGATTTTGATCCTGTGTCAAGAGCCGGGGCACGCATCTACCAGATAATTTTTTCATATCTCATTCCACCGTTAAATATGATGTGCCCGTTCAAATGACATCCCCACAGCTTCAACAATTGCTTTAAGTCGGTGATCCTTCATGACCATTTTATGCACTTTTGCAATAATTTCTGGAGTAGTGGCACATTTGGGCCGACCACTACCTGGATCACCATCTTATCTCTCCCGACCAAACTTAATCTTGTTTGTCCACTTAGAAACAGATAAATATCAAGAAGCAGAGTCCCCCAGAATATTCTGAAAGTCAGCATGAACATTCCTTTGCTTTCATACCTTCCTTAACGTAGTATTTAATCGTTGATCGAATCTCACTTTGTTCCATCGTCACAAATCACTGCAAGTGAATAACAGCAAATAGACGTCCAAACCACATCTCTTCCCAGAGAACTGATGCGTTACCTGGGAATCGGGATGGTGCAGTAATTAACGTATAGGCTTCTCACTAACAAAGTCCCGGTTCAAATCCAGGAGAAAATAAACATTATTCAGCGGTATCCCGATCCCTACTCGTGATCAATTGTAGAGAGCACTTAAAGTACGACATCTGTCGGATGGGACGTTACACTGCGGACCCCTTGGAGTCTTTGGATAAGAGTAGACTAATGTCGACGCCGGGTTTCTTTCCATCCTTCCTTTCCCAACCATTCATAATGGCGCAAATGACCTTAGCTGTCGGTCGCCTCCCATAAAATCTACTACTTGTTCGCTCATGAAGGATTACTTATTACTAAGAGGGAGTAACTCGTTGAGCATGCGCTAAGACCTGGTGCTTATTACAGGAACCCTTCTAACTGTCCTCGTTTTACCCAGACTTACGCAATATACCTAGTAAATAAAAAGGGATTTTTTACTATATTGTTTGGAATGTAATTAAGAAATCTGATCTTAGATTTTTAGATCAGAAACACAATTGCCTAAAAATTAAAAACAAATTAACCATCGCAACTTGTACAGCATATGTTAAAAAAACAACTTTGATACATTTTAGATGAAGCAACTTGAAATTTTTAACCAATCAACGAAAATCATAAATTAGACGGAAATTTTTTTCTATTACCAAACTTTATACCGTATGGACAAAGTAATTCAGGGAAAATCAATATCTTCAAGGTAGTGTACCAGCAAACACATTGCTCCTACCAGCCACCATCCAATAAATATTGAGATAAGTAAATATTCGGTATCTCCACTGCGATTCAAAAGAAAAACAGTTCGAATTAATAGTTCCAAATATACACACGTTTAAAATAGTTTCTATGGAATCAGATTCGGTTTTCCTTTCGGATATATAATTATTAATTGGTATTCAGCTGTTTAAGGTGGATTTGGAATGGACATAGACTGCACACTCCTCCATTTCTTAGCCTCTCCTAAGAAGACCTGCGGTAAGATGTAAATTTTGTGGAGTAACGGTGGTTGTTAACACAGATGAAAAGGATTGTAGTTCAATTTCCTACGTAAAAAGAGCATTGGAGGAGAAAAAAATGGCATGTGGTATTTCTGGAAGTGCAAGTTGTCTTTGGTGGTTCCCTGAAAGAAGAAAATGTGAAGTAGGAAAGTTGGCAGCATTGCCAGCCTGCAGGGCGCGGAGTGCGAGGGAGCATCGGGAGAATGTGTGTCGCAGACATTCTGGACGTTCAACAGAAATTGAAGAGCGTTTTGGAAGGAAGAGAAAAGAGGATTCAACTTTTTCCATTGTCGGGTAAAATTTACTTAGAATTTGTCTGATCTCCAACATACTTTTACGCGCACAATCTTTTGCTTCCCTTAATCAATACACAGAAAACTACGTTAAAATAACAGGAATATAAGAATCATCAGAGAGGATAGATGTGAAAACCTGTGGGAAAAATGTGGAGTTAGAAAATACTTGTCTGCAAATGTTTTTTGGATCACTGACACTAAATCCACTTAGCAAGCAGTAGCCACCAATCCCTTCCCACCACCATCACTATAGCCCTCCACTTCTCTCCTGGTAACCTTCTCTGCCCCCCTCCTCCTAAAATTTTGGGGAGGGAAGACTCCATACCACCTTCACCTCAAGAAAGACATTCATCTACGTGCGATGGTGGTAGACGTAGAAGAAAGCGTGTATTTGATTTTTTACACGGAATATATAATATACCACGTTCTGATCATGTCCCGGTTTGGACGTTGTCAGAGAAAATAAATCAGTATAGAGAATTCTAACATCAATCTACGATAATTGAATAATCTAAACTCTAAATCTTAAAATCTATAAATAATGGAATGCGTGACTCTTTCTCATTGTACCCAGGGATCAGATCTGTTTCCGCGTAGAAATTTGAAGTTATTCTAAGTTGGTACTCAAATGTACTTATGCTGTCCTTCAATGATTTAAGGCTCTTGGTGGGGCTGAACATTTGGCTTTCATTACAAATTCTTGATCGGAGGGGGGGATGTCACGCAAGTTTATAATTCCATCATTACGGATTCCTTAATGAAAAACTAATTCTAATTTCCCTTGATTACCAGTTGAGTCATTATAAAAACAATCATTGATAAAACAGTTCATTTAGTATTATTCAATCAATTATTAAATTATTAAAATGTTTTGAGATGTATTTTTTGCATTTCAATGTGTGTATTCTAAGAATAATGAGATTAAAAAATAAGTTCTTCAAGATAGTAGTACTAACAAACGCAGACATGTAATCTTATCGGTCAGTTCGGTGTAAAACCCTTTAGTCAAAATAAATGCGTTTCATTCTCTTTGTCCGACGTTAAAGAGAGTAATGCGAGTAATAGAAGGGAAAAAGTGGCGGGGAAGCTTGTATCTGACGGGTACTTGCAAAGTATGGTTGGGGTAAAAAATTCCAAAAATGGCCTTGAATAAAAGAAGAACATAGTATGGGAAGCTGGTGGGTGTGCGATGATTCCTGTTCATCCCTCCCCGCAACTAATGCCCCAGTCCCGCCCCTCCCCTCCCGTCTCCACACCCTCCCTCCATCCCCTCGGGACAACCGGGATCTACCGACAGGAGAAGAACATATTCCCGGCGCAGCGTGTACACGCCCTCTATATGTACAAGCATGCGTCCTGCCGCCGCGATAAACCGATTACGAGGGACTTAAGAGGGGGAGGGGGCCTTCGCTGAGAGGAGGGGGGGTGAGTGTTTTTGCGTGCCCTCCCATTTCCTACCCCCCCCCCAGGGGAGTCGACCATTCCTACGAGGAGGGGGGGCAAGATATGGGGAAGCCCCTGTCCATGACTCCCCCGCTATCCCTCGACGAGCGTCCTGGAAAACATTGCCCGGGTGGTCCCTCCCCACGACTCCTCCCCGTGTGGTCCAAACGCATCGGACGGGTCAAAGGGCGCACTACCGCTAGTGCCTTGACGAGAGATTCGCGGGCTGCCACCAGAGGTGCACGGAGATGAAATGAAATGATCGCGTGCGAAAAAGAAATAAAAGTTCGTCCGATTCGACTGAATATCCGAGTGTGTGCATGGCAGGAATGGAATCGTAGAAGCAGAGAAGAGAGAGAGAGGCCTCCGTGCCTGCGAGAGGGACTCATAATAAACGTGACGCGGCGTTGATCAGCAGAAGAGGACGGGGTCCGAGGTCGTCTCGAAAAGGGGAGCATCAAAGGCCCCTTGCCGTCGGAGGAGAGAGCAGCAGCGGCCCTCGGCGACCAGGAGGGCCTTGAAGAAGCACATTCCAGACAGGGTGAATATTAGTTTACATCACGAGAGAGGGAGAGCTCCATTCAAGAACGCCAGCTACATTTCAATGAATGTACTGTGAAGAGACAGTGACTATATTAAAGAGGCTATCTACTATTGTGTAAATATATTCATTGCTTATTAGCACTTGAACTGCGCGTAACTTTGATGCTGAATATAGTTCACAAACCCCCGACGGCGGTGATATCGTATGCATGTTGAATGAGTAGGTCTCATTGCTTGTGTCTATTTTAATATACATAAAAAATAATACATACATATTTTTATATGTATGTATACATACAAACACATACACACAAATATATATATATATATATATATATATATATATATATATATATATTCAAACTCGAAAATCCCGCCATACGGCGAACAAATATTATTTTCGCACATAGAAATAGACATATAAGGAAAGGGGATAGGAAAACACGTAAAAGAATCTCATCTCATCAACTTTTCCATATTCACTCTATTTAGCACCTTTTTACATCCTCGAAACAGGTAAATACGTCCTGATTACATTCTATATTCCTCTCATTACTGCAATGGCATCACGCGGGTCTCTCTCCTTCCTAAATCCAAACTGATTATCCCTTAAGTAGTCATTTTCCCTACTCTCTATCCTTTTGTTGATGATCCCGAGAACAACTTTAGCTGTGTGGGAAATAAAACTTATTGTTTTGTAGCCATCACATGATGTAACCTCTACCTTTTTCGGAAAAGGAACTAACACTGCTCTTACAAAGTCTTCCGACCACATTCCTTTCTCATAGATGCTACGCATCAGTCCATATAAACTCTCCCTCCCATATTTTCCTGAATCACTTAGTAGTTCCGCGGGAATGTTGTCCACCCTCACGGCCTTATTTGATTTCATCTGAATTAATGCCCTTTATATATCATCGTCGAGTATACCTGTACCTAAGCTATCTTCATCTACGTCATATTCTCTTTCAATGTTTAACCTTGTTGGCCTAAGTTCTTCACCATATACAGTTCTTGTATATATTCCTTCCATCTCTCTTGGATATTTTCTGGTTCAACTAATATTTTCCTGACTTATATCTTGTTAGCACAGACTCTCTCTTCTTCCTCATAATGATGTTTTAATATTACTTTATGGCACACCAATCAGCCAAATATTACTTCATGGCACCCTTCTTCTTTTAACTTTCTGTATCCTCGCGCTGTGTCTTCAGCTTCGCTCCTTTTGCTTTATTTGCTACCCGTCACCATTTATCATTTTAATATTTTTATTACTTTCTACATAATTCCGTATTTATATTTATTCATTTCCTACTCTTGTCTATCCGTCTAATCATCTCGTCCGTAATCCATGCTTTCCTTGTCCTTTTTCTAGTAGTAATTCCTACACTTTATTTTTCAGCTTATGATATCACTTTTTCGATTTATTTCCATTTTCTACGATAGCATTCAGTTCTCTTTCCTTGGCCACGATTTTCTCTCCAACCTGCTGATACTCCTTCCTTGCCTATCCAGTTAATGCTCCTACATTCCATATCCTAACCCGCCTCCCTTACCACATCTTTTTGAAGTACACTTCACCAATATAAAATTGTGATTGGCGTGCGAATTGATCACGATGTTTCTAAATCTGTAACTAACCAGAATATAATCTAAAAGATACTATTATGAGTCACATTTCATAAAACCTATATTGTGGTCAGAGTCCGCATCCGCTCCCGGGAGGCTGTGCAAATTTATCACACTGTTCCTAAGCCTGTGCCTAACCTGAATAAAATCTAAAAGACTACCATCGCATTCCAATTCCCCATCACTATCCAATGTTCCCCAGTAGAAACACGCGCGACTGTATCCTCTTAACTGACCCTATCGACTTCTTCTGGTAAGCTGACCTAAACAAATGACCAAGTTCGCTGGTTCTGCTTTTATCTCGACGAGTAATATTCTATCCGTTGCTTGCTTTATGTTGACTACGGTTCTTCCTGTCTTCTTATTCAATGTCATAGAAATTCCTTGCTTGCTCTCATCCACTCCGCTGTACATTATTCTCTAATTATCACTCCAGTTATCCCCACTCTCCTTCCAACTCACCTCGCATAGACCTAAAACACTTATATTTCCTCTTCCCTGCTCTCGCTCCTTAATATTATCTAATTTTATTATGCTCAACATTTTCCAAACATTCCAATTTCCAGTTTTCTATTTCCTTGACTTCTGTGGCGCTGCTACCGATTTAAGGTTGCAAGGAAATCGGGAGATGACGACCATGTATGCCTACATTGAAATTATCAAAGATTTTTTCGGTCAATATTTTCGTAATTTTAATACTTTGATTTCTGAAGTTGCCCTTCACATCACCCTTATTTAATTACGTGTTTTTTCAAATTAAGTCTGCCTAACAACGCATTATGTATTATGGTAAATTTAAATCAAAACGAAAGCATGAAATGGTGACATGGGGAGTCAGAGGCGAGCGCCGAGGGAGGCAGTGGTCGATGGGCGTTCGAAGGAGAGAATGAGCCGCGCCCTACCGTCGACCGCGCTATGAGCTCCTTATTTTACCAATTGTGCATTGTAAGAAAGGAGGCAGCCAAACCAAACGAAGTTGTTAATGCTCGGCATGTACTCCGAGATTCCGTCGATAAATCGTCGGACACCTTTAGTATGAATTTTACTACATATAACAATCCACATTAAAGTATAATTGTAATTTCCTACCAACTGCTCTAATTTCGAGAACTTTAAATTTATATGAAACCAAGTGGCACTGGATGGAACCAAGGAACACTGGTATCAATTCAGGTTTTACTTTACGTTTAGTATTATGACACAAAGGAAAGCGCCAGAATCTTCAAAAGGATGAAATGCGTAGAATGAAATATATGATATTACGATAATTAAACATATGGAATATACCCGCCTACAAAAACCTATCGTTATGATAACTTAAAGCTAGTACTAGGTACTTTGTTTTTAAATCTTTCATATTAAATTGAATACCAAATTTCGTAAAACAGGAACAGATTACTCAAAGCTTGTACAAGGCGTTTTTCGAAAGATATCTTACTTGCAAGGAAGTATTTAAAATGTAAACGCTGAGCATCTCATCAAAAAAGGACTTCCATAAATAATAAATGTGATGACTATTTACCCTTTAAATATTTGATTATAATTGTAAAAGCACTTATGGCGAAGTTTTTTTAAATATTCACAGGTAACCAAAAAATAACGACAACTGAATTACTCATCGAAAGATCCCACCGATAATATTTGCCAAATAAATAATTAGTGCAGCAGTAAAGCATGATAAGACACTGCTACCAGATACATATATGTATAATATATATATATGTATGTATGTATAAATTAACAGACACTTAATGGGGGGCTAACATCTATTTGTGGGGTTCACGGTCTGTGTGCGGTATCAGCCTATTTCCTACACTCTCTTCGGGCAAATATCAGATGCCGTGCAAGGTCCAGGTAGTTGACGATCGTTCAGAGGAAGCATCGTTCAGACATGTAATAGCAGGTCGCACTTTTCCTTGGACTTAAATTTAATCCCCAACCCGAAGAGGCTTCGGCTCATAACGGGGTTTGATTGCCTCCAATCATGCGCTCACAATGGCCTATGGTGAAATAGCAGACAACATAAACGACTCATTGGATTTTAATGTCTTAAAGTAAGGTTTAAATTCATTTCGAGTATGTTTTGTCAGTTCAGCAAAAGGAGTTAATAATGGACGATTTGATTCCTCTAGGATGATTTTGGGTGTCTCGTAGATTGAAAATCCGACATTTTGGTATTCAGGGTCTGTCCCAAAAATTGGTAGTGACTTTTTGCCACCAATGCAGATGGCTGGAGTTGGGTGAGTTGTGATGGGAAAGGTAATGGGAAATCTTAGAAAAACAACACGACCCACGTCAATCACCTGTGAGCATTTACAGTTTGCGGATTGCTGCAGGACCGGACACTTGTTTGACGGTCCCGTCACGAATTCACGATGCCACTTTCCATGGAGCAATGATATGCAATAAAATTGTCTATTAAGCTTGTGAAATTGGGCTCGGAGACTGTGACTACGCTTAAGCATTCTCATGGATATGGAGAAATGTCCCAAGTGATTGATTTCTTCTTGCACAGGATATTCCGGAGATTGACGATGAGGAATATCCTGGATAATGACAATGTGCGAAACGTTAGATACATACTTAATGCTGATTCAAACCCAAGTGTTAGCAGAAAAGTGCAATAATCAGAAAACCACAGAGCATCACATTCTAACGGAGTAAATGACATTAGTGTGTCGATACGTGAGGGTACTATTACGAAGAATTTTAGCAGTTTGTACTTTTCTCTGCAATAAAATTTTTTTCCTCAGATTTATTCTGCTTATTCTTGGGAGAGACCTTGTATTTTGAAAATGTTTTTTCTTCGAATTTGATTACTTAATTTCAATGTTTTACCTATTAAATACAAACCAGGAACACATCCCTCCTCGTGTAAATTCTTTCTTATAACTTTACAGATCTGCTGCTCCATTGAAGACGCTCACTGATAGACCCCAGATATTACAGCTCCAGAGTTTTAGAAAATGAATATTTTTTTATTTTAATCTCGCGTGGCGTGGTTAAGGAATGCTTCTTCTACTTTTTCGGTCTGCCACGCTCAGATCCGTGTGAATATTCTTCAGCTTCAGCACCGGTCGGCCGGGTGTTTGACTGATTTTATCGCCTGTTTGTATAAATGCTAATGCAAATAAAATGAAAGGCAAAAGTCAAATAAAAAACGGTATAGGCATTGTAAGGGAGAGGAGAATTTTAGCATTCGAACCTTTGATAGAAATTCATAGAAGGTAGGGCAAGAGGATGTAGGAGATACAGAGAAGCGATGAGATGCTGAAGACTTTTATATATATAGGGAAGAATATTGGGCAGTGCGATGCAGCGGGAGGGACAGAATAGTCTTTGGGATGGAATTGCCGGGGGTGGGAGTTATGCAAAGCTAAAGCTCGACTTACTGGGTCACTACATATCCCACCGATCTCAGCTCTTCCCCAATCGAAAGCATCTCGCTATTTTTCTTCTCCCTGACCTTTTGCTTGATTCTTCAAAATATATTTATGGTAGCCCTAAATGATCAATGCACAGTTTTGTATTTGAGAGACGGATTCTCACCGCATGCACGCCAAGTCCAAATAAATTGGCGTAAAACAGGTGTAAAACAAATAGTCCAAAACAGTTCCAAAGAAACAGTTGATAGGTTTAAAAAAATATCAACCGACTCTTCCGTCTTTTTAATAAATTTCTCATTCACATAAAAATGAGTGGAATAGTTTCCATCAGACAGTATTGATAGAATTACTTAGCTTGGACTCCATGTAGAATTCAAGTTTATTATATTTTAAATTCACACACCAATTAAGACCAATATTAGAAGTAAAAATAACGAAAGTTACGGAGTACTCGAATAAATGTAAGAAATAGAAAACATAAATCGGCTCACCAATTCAATTCCAACCTATCTTTTGTTTGCTGAATATCGGACATAAATCATCTAGGCGTAGCACAGCACGCGAGTATCTCTTTCAAGTCGAGGCAAAAATGAGTGATTCCATGAATATATGACAGAGAAAATTCATAAAAGCAAATATGACAGAGGTCTGGGTGAGATACACACTCCACATCCTTCCAAGAGACGTAATTCACGGAAGACAATTCTCGGCCTCATATGGCGATACCAATTCACGGCCCCATGTGCCAATGAAGAGGGCGCCCCCTTCCTGTCGCGTGGAATGGAAGACCTTCCGTATCTAGCCGTTGGGATGATATATATATATATTTTCCTTAAATACATTAGGGACATGGAAGTGTAAGCCGACGGACTATTATTCATTTGATCGAGTTATTTTTCAATTTCAATATGAAAATTTTCCACCAAGTCACGCCAGAAACATTTAAATTTTTTATTATACGGGACGGTCACTTAATTTTGGCAATGATGCATTTTGTGCAAATTTATTATTCCTCTTTTCTACGCAATTAACATTTTTGGAATGAGTTCAAAATCTTTTAAACCAAACATTTTTACAATGATGATTTCGACGGGGCTCACTTGAAATTTCTCCATTTCTCCACGGCTTACAGTGAGGTCATAGAAGAATTATGAAGAAATCATGCATCAGAGAAGAGACTGTCAGGAAAGTAGACCAATTAAAGTAATGGAAGGACGAAAACTAAGGAATAAGAAGTGTGTACAAAGAGATAAATAATGAAAGCCTACATGGTACTTATTGGGCGAAAGGCGAGTGGTTAAAAACGCAGTTCTTAAGGATTCGAAGAGTTAGGGGAGAGGAGAGCAAATACCCTAACGGAGAAAGAAGGGATAATCCGAAGACACTAGAAGAGGTACGACTGTGTAAGTAATGGTCGCTGTGGAAAAGACGAGATGAGACTGTGGAAGATGAGAGATGGAAAAAAATAACGGAATATGGGAATCCTATCAGACGAGTGAGTTTACACACAAAATGATAATATGAATCCGATGAATATATTTTAGGTTCAGGCGCACATGAGAGTAAGGTGACGCAGGCATTGAAGGAAATGAAGAGAACAAAAGCGGCGAAGACAGAACCCCTGCAGAACAAATTCAAGTCAAGGAAAACTTGGAAAGGATTATAACATGGTCATTATTAAGCTTTCGGAGGAGGTAAGTGTTCCCAGACTTCGTCAGACCAGTGTTGAATTTCCATCCGGCAAATAGGAGAAGGCAATATTAGTTTAATGTCGCACGAGGCAAATGAAGTGCTTCGGATCATCAGCAGACAGATGAAGGAGAGAGCAAAAGAGAGTAATTTGGGTCGAGTAATGAATTCGCTGCGGAAGATAGGAGTAGAATCGAGGGATAGGCAACTCTCAGCCGGAGTCTGTACGTGTTTCTAAGTTGCACAGGTGAGGACGGCGTATGCGTAGATGGGTAGGGATGGGAAGGGGGGACCGTCTCGTGCCAACACTCCGTGGCGCTCGAACGACACGTAGCGTAAAGGGCAAGAGAGGCATGGAGATGACTGGAGGAAGGAATGAAAGCGGGAGGGGAATTGGTCCTTTGGATCTGTGTTTATGATCAAGCCATAGTAGGCCAGACTAAGGAATACAATAATTACTTAGCGCATGGCAGAAGTTGTGCGATATTTTTTAGGCTCAATTATAGAAAAACGACAAGAAAGAGGTTTTTACGACATATATGGACTAGGTTAAACAGTCAGTATATAAACTGCTTGAGTTTACTCTCTCATTGAGTATAGTATAGCATAGCATATATTGTAGCTCATTGCAGTATTAACTGCAGCAGATAAAAATAGCTATATTTTCGAAAAAGGTTTTCAAAAAATTTTGGCAAAGTAGTAAAAATAATAAACGAGAAATTTATCAAGGTAGAGTAGCTTTTGCCGAGAGTAGGAAGTTGATGACAGGGACCATGACTAAAGATAAAAAGAAAAGATCAGCGAAAATGTTAATATGGAGCATAGCGTTTTATGACGTGATAACTTGGTCGTTGAGTGAACAGGATAAGAGTAGTTTGCCGGCTCTTGTGGTTTGCACACGGGGAAAAATGGATGGGGTGGAAAAGAAATGCGAAAGGGCTCGCCATAGTATGGGAGGAATGAAGAGAAAATTGGGAGGAATTGAAAGAGAGCTGGTCGGATGGACGGAGGGAATTGTGACAGGAAATGGAACATTGAGGACTGAGAGGAGAACATGTGCATACGAGGTGGGAAGGAAATAGGCATGCGTATCTATGATTTTGTTTATTTTTATCGGACATGATTGGTAGGTGAAATATTTCCAACTTTACACAGAAACTAGCCGACAATTGTCTATTTCTTTCTCGGAAATGAAATGTTTCGGAGTTAGAAAATGAGATTTGACAAATAACTAAGAAAGAGATTGATAAGATTTTAAAAAGAATAATCAACGCACAGTCGAAATGATGCAATTAAAATGAAACTCAACTATGGTAAATACAAAGCTACTAAAATAGCTACATAGCCACACAAATATTAAATGTTATATTAGAGAACAGGATAAATTTGTTTACTAAAAATAATACATTTGTTTATGTTAATATTTGAAATTTTAGTAATATTAGTTATTAGGAGAGGCGACCGATAACTGCCGTCATGCGCACCCTTAGAGATAGGAGAGTAATTCGGTAGGAATAGGATATACAAGGAATGGTGGAGAGAAACCCGGCGTCGGCATCAGCGTACTCTTAGCGATCGCAAGGAGCCGAGGGGTTCGCGACAGCTTACAACGCCCAATCCCACTTGGAGTGCTTTGCACACGGCATCCCAAAGTAGGGTACGGGACACTATGGGAAAATTCTGCAACCGCTGGGATTCTAACCTGGGTCCTGTGAGTGGGAAGCTAGTGCATTGACCAAGGCTCCCAGTTAAACTTCTTAGACCGCCCTTGTAACGGAATCACGCCGAACACTGTCCCTATATACGTACACACCCACTCAGCGGCCTCTCCTCCTCGACACAGCGGGCCAGCCGCACCCACCGGATCAGTCCCCTGACAGTACCCTCTTTACTTCCTCAGTACATCAGCAGCCATTAGTGGTATAAGAGTGATGCCAACCTCGTGCCACACTCATCATGGCTGCCCTGCGTTAGCCTGCCAGCATCGGATGGATCGGCCATGTAAAAGCGAAAAAAGTAATTCTCATACCAAAAGAAAGTATCACGCTGTACTTATGATCAGGAGTCATTAGGGGTTCAAAAGGGATCTGACGTCACTCCTGATTCATCCGTGTGCTGAATTGCTTCGATCGGCAAGCTAACGAGTGGCGATGGCCTCAAGGGCAAGTGTCGGCAGCCGCCCCTCCTAGCGCCCGTGGCAGGGAGTGGTCGCGTTCAAAGGCCAAGGGGCGGCGGCCCTACCGACGGAACGAAACCAGTTGCCGCGCTCCTCCACTCCAGCACAACCCCGCACACACGCCGACCCATCCCTGGGGGGAGGGGTGCACACAAAGCTCACTCCACCTGCCCCCCGTTCCGACAGCAGGCCGTGCTTCTTTCGGCGTTCGGACATTCATTGGAGGCCTTCTTATGTCCGCGGGACTTTCTTTGAGATTGCTTTGGCTCTGCAGAGGACCTGCGGGACCCATTTCAACCGTGACATTTCTCTAAAACCGCGCACTCTTCATCAAAATTGGGCGACTCTATTCCCTTCAGTCGACGTGAACGTGCCATTAACCACGCAGCTCTCATGCGCACTTACTGATTATAACCGGAGAGCGCAATCCACATCACGTGACATGAGCCATAAAACAGTTCTCAAACGTCTCCAATATTTTGAACGAAATATCAACACAAGGAATCGCCTCCAAAAGACCTTATCTTAGATGTTAAATCGATTTGCGAGACCTGCGAAAACACTCGAGAACGTAATGTAAAACTATCAAGTACAAATCTTGTCAAAACGCGGGCAAGTAGCAAGTGCTTCGCTATTTATTTCCCCTCAGCAGTCTCCGTATATTGTGCAAATTACAGAGGGTTGATAAGTTGAATTGCGGCACGGAGAACCGCGGTCATAGTTTGTCAGCACACATTATATGCACCCCAAAAGGTGGTGCGAGAAAATGCATACGAGAACTCAAGGTCAAAGGGCCTCCGAACAAACGAATTGGTCTTTCGGGGGGCGAACCCAGGTGGCTCGACCGGGAGACTCTAATCGCGGTCAAAGGGGAACGGCGGCCGACTCACCCGGGAGACGGCGTCCTCTGCTCCCGCCGAGTGGTGTCCCCGGCAACAGGGGCGGCGACGTCCCTCGCTCGCTTCGGACACCCGGCCAGCCACTCGCACTGAGACGCACGCGCGGAGGGAAGCGTAGACTGACTGGCCCCGCTACGGCCCCCTCTCGCGTCCAACAGGCGGAGGGGGCGGGAGGGGGGCGCCCCTCCGCCCACTACGACGCGAGGGCACCCTCGTGGCCCGGCGCACACACGCGCCCTCCGCGGCAGGCCGGGGAGGGGGGTTTGCCCTCGAGGGGGGGCACGCCCTCGCGCAGAAGGGTGAAAGGTGAATGGGACAGGGATGTAGCCAGCATTATTCTGAATATGCTGCCGAGAAAATGAGTTGGAATGACCTCGAACTCAAAAACCGCGACGCTGAAATTTGTAATTTACAGTTCGGGACAAAGTTTTAGTGCATGCATATTTCAAAATAAAAATATTTTTAACATTATCACATTATTAGGTACAAATATGTCGTGAGTAAAACAATGAATGTATGATAAAGGATTTCATGAACATGAAGTCACTATTTTGATTAACACACACCTATTTTTGTGGGCTTTTTTCATAGCAGTTATTCTACAGCAAATCTCCAAAAGTAGAAAGGTCTCTTTCGAGCAAGTCTTCTTCAATTATCTAGTCATATTTGTTCTTATCATAGAACGTATCACTTTATCTTTTAATGGATACAAGATTGCTTAATAAACTTTCAGAATTATTTGCAATAAATTTAATTTTTATCAAAAATATGTTATCCTACGTAGGTATGCCTACAGATACAGTAAATACGCAGGTACATTTTTCCCTGTATTAATTTTTATTCGCTATGATTGCGATATATTGCCGGACTAGAAAAATTTTGCTCTTAACAGTGCCAAAACAGCCAAAATGGAGCCAAGACTAATGGAATCGGTTTCACTTCCGACTTTCTGGGGATGATAAAGCCGTGGTTAACGAATTGAGTCCGAAGACAACAGGGCAGGTATTGCAGCACGTGGGACGGTCAGCACCAAGGATGGCGAGTTTCCAAATCATATCTACCTCATTGCTCACATTCTTCAGAATTCGCACAGGCTTTAGTAGAGCGAAGCCATTTTAGGGACGTCGGTCAAGTATGATCCACGCATCGAGAGACGACTGTGTAAATGTTGAATGGTATGGTCGATTGGGATGTGATATGCGTACATGGCAGGTGATGATAAAATGGCGAACGAGATGATTGAGAAACAGATGAGTGCCCTCTATGTAAATGGTGCCGTGGTGCAATGTGCACGAAGACCTGTTTGACCCATCCTACCCGAGCATTTTGTCCCTCTAATATTCTTGAATTTTTGCAGTGAACGAAGATTCCTCGACAACTTGGATTGGCACTTGACGGAAAATCATAGGATCGGGGTTCGAATCTTGGGTTATGTAAAAGATTTTTGCACTGTACATTCCTCAGTTTCTATGCAAAAGGGGTTTGATCTTGTTAAAATAAATGACAATCGATCAGTATTAAATCTAGGAGGTGACGATAGTGCCTATAACCCTGAATACCGTGAGGTAGTCAGGGTAACAGGCCTCACTCAGAATGAGAGCGCTAAGAGGTATATCAGGGAGTGCAAGCTATTGTTCCCTAGGTGGCTCTGGATTCGTATGAAGTTGGAGACGATATATGAATGGAAACTTGTTGGCGTCAGCTGATGGTGACAGCATAGGATACGTTTGGTGATTAATTATGACGTTAGTTCCTCTGTCCCAGGTGAAGGAATAGCATTATTAGGGGAAATGAACGTTTAAATCGGTGTTGAAAAAGACGTCTAAGACAAAGTGGTAGAGGGAGTCGGAGGCAACCAAACGAATAATAATGCCTGTAATGTTTTGATTGTGGGTATGGGAAAAGGGTTATGAAATTTGATTATGTGGTCTAAGCACTACGCTATTCATTTCTATCCATAGAAAATAGATGAATGTAGGTTGGATATCGTTTTTAGACCGTGTTAGTGAAATACACGAAAGCAGCAATTCTTGCGGAATGCGGGTTGGGTTGACAGAGTTGCTTATTTAGATTTGGTAGTTACAAACGTACCTGCATATCGAAGGAAAGTGTGTAGCATGGAATATTATTAGACAAAAAATAGTGAAATTCAAAAACTGCATAAATAAGAAAGATTTTAGCATGAATTTAGGCTTGAGTATGGTCAACAGAAAACTATATCCACGAGGAAGTGAATTCAAGGGTATAGAATGGAAGTGCGCCGGCATATCGGATATTTCAAACAAACAAAAAAATTGGAATCCGTTGCATTAGAAATATAACGACATAATGGTATATTGGACGATATATGTATGTAAACTTATATTGGAATTTTCATAGGACTGCTATCAATGATAGTATTTGCAACATATTTTTATCTAACTTGAGGTTTAAAGGCAATCTAAAAGCATTATCACTTTCATTAAAAATGCAAGTACCGATGAAGGGAAGCCGAGGGTTAAAAAAAGGAGGATTTTCTTACGTCTCTAAGAAAATTCAGGAGTTAATAACGAAAACTATATTTCGAGAAAAACCTAGGAATTTAGGTATTTATTAGTTAGTTGTAGTCTTTAAGAAATGCGACCGACAGCTGAAGTTAATTGCGCCATTAGGGATGGACAGGGCAGGATGAAGGGTGGAGAGGAACCCAGCGTCGGCATTAGGCAGCGCCGAAAGGCTCCAAGGGGTTCACAGTTTAACGTCCCATCCGACGGACGTAGTATTCACTCAAAGTGCTCTCCATAGAGCACCTCAAGTAGGGATCGGGATACCACTGAAAATTATTTGTTGCCTCCAGGATTTGAACCCGGGCCCTCTCGGTGGGAAGCCTGTACGTTAGCCACCGCACCACCGCGATCCTCCTGCCCTTGGTACCAGACCTAAGATTGTTAAAGAGTCACTGGTACCCAGGATTCGTAACCTAAGTGCCACATGATTTTATTTCTCTCGATAATAATCCCCGGATCACAATCCCCTCTTCCACTGTCACCCCTTGGGATCCTTGTTCAAGTTTGTTTGATCAATTCTCAGCGCTATCATGTCCTATTGCTTGAATAATCCACCGCAGATGAAATGAGATGGGCATACTTTTTATAGCATCAGGTACATATGCATATTTTAAAAATATGGACTATGGATCTCATTCATATTTGTGGATTTTTTTGTGAAAAAATCGGTATAACTACGAAGAGATCAGGTATTTGTCATTCCGACTATTATTATACGAAACTTTCGTGTTTATTTTACACTTTAATGAAAACATTGTCATACTAAGAAGCAGATAAGATGTCCTGTTTTCCTGTGAAGAAATGTAAGTCACGTTTTAACAATATGCACAATTATAGTATGCTTGCATCCACGCAAAAAACGTGCCTGCCCATGTCCCAAAGAGGATATGGGCCTACTAAGGATCGACATCGACATAAATACACCGCGATCCATCAAAAGCGTGAGTGGCAGGTGGCACAAATCACGAAGTGGGATAGGTAAGTGAAACGGGAGGACATGGTAAGGAAGGGAAAAGGGAAACAAAATTCATTTATAAACTCCACGTTTGAAAATATTTTACAAAAAGTTTAATTTACAAGCATAACGTGCAAGTTCGTACATTCTGGAGGTACACTTAATTCAAAACGAGGGTTAATTCACCTAATAAATTAGTTTTTTATAATGCAAAAAAACTATTCAAAAATATTTTTTTCTTTAAAAATGTGTACTAGTGAAAATTTATACTGTTACTGTAAACTACTATTGCTTAACTGCTCAATCAAAGTGAGGGAAATATTGATAATATAAGATTTTACCCATCGACAAATAAATTAGGATGGTATTAACCATCATTCAAAATGCAATTGGACTAAGCGTAAAATTGGGATGTACGAGCCGTAAATGCAGGCACTCGATCGTGGTGCAGGTTAATATTAATGAGGCTCCCCAAGAATTATACTTCATCGAGAAGACACCAAAGACATAAATACACACTTGAAGACAACAATTATTATTTCTTTTCGAAAATTCCTAGTATAAATCAGAAATAGGAACATGCAGTTTAGGCTCATGTATGAGGATCATTTAATGGGAGAAGAAACAAACGACTCGTAAATCAAAAACGGTTTTTTGGATTCCTACACAATTTGAGCTATTTTTCAACATAATCCCCTCCAACATGCACTTGTCTCACCTTACTTGTAGTTTTCCAATTCCTTTGGCAAAGAGTTCTATCGGTTTTTCCCGAAGCCACTTCTGCACCGCTTCCTTGACTTCCTCGTTGTTGGCATATCTTCTTCAAAGCGTCTTTTAGCAGTCCAAAGAGGTAAAAATCAGACAAGGTAAGGTTTGGATGGTACGCTGAAAGAGGTAAAACCTCCCAGCCCAATATTTTAAGCATATCACGGGTCAGCTGGGCAGTGTGTGGGTTGGCGTTGTCTGTTGAAAAATGATTCTTTATGCCAAGAGTCCACGGCCTTTACTCCTGATAGCTGGTTTAAGATTGTGTTCCATCATCTCAGAGTAGTATTGCCCTAAAGGTAGTTCGCTGATCATCAAGGGAATCAGAGTAGGCTGGACCCAGTGAGTCTCAAAAGATGGTCAGCATCACTTTACCCGCGGGGGGTTGAACCTTGGATTTTTTTTGCGAACGGGATAACTGATGAGTCTATCAACTCAATTGCACATTCTGTACCTCCTTCTGCCAGTTGGGCAGTGCACCCTACCCCATATCAATATCCGCACCAACAATCACCGCGCCTCATTTCAAACCTTTCTCGGCATTAGCCTCTCCGCCAGTGCATCAGCACATGCCACACACCCTCCGACGATTGCTTCCTCTCCTAGACTGCTCTCCTCACACTCAGACTCCCCATCGCTAAAGCTCAAAGCTCCCGATGCGGCGCGCACTTGGCTCCCGGAAGGAAGATGCTCGGGCCCGGCCTTGAACCTTGCCCCCACTAGGGGGTGTGCCCTCCCACTTCCCTACTCCCCCCTCCTTCCCCGCACACCCACCCCAAACTCCATCTCTCCCCTCTCTTCTACCCCTGACCTCCCCTCCTTCCCATCACCATTGCCCTATATATTCTTCATCCCGTCGTGAAAAGGGGTTTGTGCGCTTTTTGTGTTTCGTGTTTTTAGTGTTTGATGCCATCTTCACCCCTGTGGCTTCACTTACATATGCTTACTTTTGTGAATATTTTTCGTATAAACTGATCAAGGGACAAGGAACAGAAACATCGGCTCGGTTAGTTAAAGGTCCGCTACTCCAGTCCCAGTTAAAGAGACTTTCTCTACTTGGAACTTCCTCACTACGTTTCACCATTATGAACAATTACATCTCTTTTCCCCCTATGTCTACAGTGTGAACATGTTTTCACCGTGCGATACATTATACAAAAGGAAAAGGTGACTATGCAACAAATAAAAAGGCCTTAAAAAGACACCACACGGGGGTTCGGTTGACGTTTTGTGTTATTGTTATTATTATTATTAGGTAATATACCGGTTAAGGTAGGTTTTCAGATGGACACAACTATCAAATAAACATTTTGTAATTCCAAACAAAGCCCAATTCAGCAACCTAAGCTACACCTGGTCCCTCTTCATCTCTGTGTACTTCTTTCCTCCCTTCATCCCGTCTAAAATCCCTATTCTGTTCCTGCCCTTTCCTCGTTTGCCCAACATTCTCCCCTCTATTACCTTCTTCAACATTCCACTACCGCTCAATACGCCTTTCATTCATCTTTCCTGCATCCATAGGATTTCTCTCAACAAACCCCTCTCCTCACTCACCATCTCCAGTACTTCCTCGTTTATTTTGTGTAATATATATATATATATATACCCAAATTGCTATATGGCGGGTTTTAGTGTCATATATATATATATATATATATATATATATATATATATATATATATATATATATATATATATATATATATATATATATATATATATATATATATATATAAAATACGAAAACCCGCCATATGGCCAAGAAATACTCATTCACAAAGAAACATATCTGGAAAAGGGATAGGAATACATAAATAGTACGAACACAGGAGAGGTGGGGAAAGCGGAATCGAGCCGACCACAAGTGTAAAAATATTTCCTAGGCCGGTACTTGAACACCGGATCTTTCGACTTGCCGGACTGATGCTCTAATCACTTGAGTTTTCGAGGAAACATAATTTACACTGAAACCTGCGAGGGGTTTATGCTACCATAAGCCATATATTATGGTTGCATAAATCCCTCGCAGATTTTAGTGTAAAATACCTTTCCACGATAGCAGGGCGTGTCTGTGTTTACCGAGTGTCAGATTTTGCCGGCGACCAAGTCATTGGCCGCCGGGATTTGGAGAGCGGCACTGCCGGAGTCTCTCGGAAATCGAGGTTCTGATCGTGTTTTGTTTCGAGCGGCGGTTGACCGCCTAGTTCTTTCAGAATCGTGGAGTTTGACTCTCGACTTTCTTCCGCCGGGAAGGCCTTGCTTTCGTTTTGTTTACTGGTTCAAGACCTTGACTGTTGGTGTAGATCTTAGGCTCCTTTTTGTTTGCTACTGCCGGGTGCATGTATCGGGGAGGGATTGTAGATGAGTGTTTTTTTCCTTTGAAGTGCTCGTTCTTTTGGTGCCCTTTCTTTCTTCATGCAGGTGTGCTGAATTTGATTTTTTTAAATGGCTGTGCGCCGTCTAAACACGCTCGCCCTACAAGTTGACGAGAAGGCAAAGACCCCTACCCCGTGGATGGTCCACCTATTCACACTAAAGTCGCTGGACTTCACTCCCGAAGAGATAGATGCGATCCAATTTGAATACAATCGCCATTTGATATTCCTAAAGTTGGCAACCGAAGCTACAGTAACTAGGATTTTAGACAATACTCCGCGGAAACTACCGTTTTCGTCTTTCAGAGACCAGAGGGTGATAGTAACCAATGACGAGACTTCCGGCAGCCCGGGTAATGGCTGGGTTCTTTGTCTTCCCGTGGAGACTACGTTGGAAGGCATAATAGGCGAGCTCCAACGTTTTGATAAAATCCATACCTCGCGGGAGAATAGATGGTAGGGAGAAAAGATGGTGCGGATGCTTACTGGCACCAGGGTTGTGCGGATGACGGTAGAGAGAAATATCCCATCGTCACTCTACATCGGCCGAAACCGGGCCATCATCATCTATGAGGGTCAGCGCCTCACTTACGCCCGCTGCAACCAAGGAGGCCACGAGCGCAAGATCTGCCCCCGGAACCAGGGAGGGAAGAGCTATGCGGAGGCAATGACGATGGCCTTCATCTCAAACGCCGCCGTGGAGATCAAGGAGCCCGAAGCGGCTGTGGAAGAGACAGCGCGATCGCTGCTGCTAATCGAGGGCCCCGGCTGCTTCCGCCCGTCCCCCGTATTCCCCTCCACTTGGGGGAAATGTCAGTGGGAACGAAAATCGTCAACGGAAGAAAGGGATCCGAAAAAGATGAGGACAGACGACCCCAAGCTTCTGGTCTCGTAAGCTGATCTACAAGTAGCTCATGTACCTACCACCTCACCTAGTCTCACACGACCTCCAGCCCCCGTCTCTGTGACCTCGTGAAATGAGGAGGGATTGTCTTTCGCCCCCCTTCCCCGCCCACGTCATCGACACCCTCGCCACGAATCACGGGCTTCAAACATCCCGAGAGCTCCGAACGAAAGGTGAGGAGGACGCATCTCATTGTGATTGTTTACCGTCCCCAAGCTGGTTATCCCTCGACCCCTATATAATTGAGTTTGTGTAAAAGTTCCCGTTATAAATAAATAGACTAAAAAGGAAGCGTAATCGACCCCGGAAGACGACACACATAAAAGTCTCCCAAAGTTAAAAATCCCAAATACCCCAACGTCTATCCCCATTGAGAACATCAAAGGTGTCGACGATCTTCACAGCGCTCTTCTAGAGACGGACCACATTCAACTGTGTCCCCTGATTTTTCCCGACGACAACCCTTTGGCAGATGACCGTAGGCCGAAAGCTTAAATAATCTACAATATGAGTCTCCTTTAACGTGTCATCTATTTTATTTTGTGTTCTATTGTACCGTCCAAATGTTATATTGATCTCGTGAGTGCTTCCACATCATAAATATATATATATATATATATAATTTATTTATATATATACATGAATATATATAATTTTATATAAATATATATGTATATATAATTATATATATATATATATATACACTCCCCTCCCATAGACTACAACCTTGTCGTGGTGGAAGGGCTTGTGCGTTCCGATGACCCCTAGAGCTGTACTGGCAGGAGTAATAATAATAGCTCCTGGTAGGATAACCCGTGCCAGATAAGTCGAAGGTTAGGAGCCAACGAAAGGTAGCCCACGCAGTGTCTATTCCTCAGTGAGGCGGCTGCAAAGGCGTCTGACCCCAGTGTGGCGGCCATTAAGTGATGGTGTCACATTAAAAACACTATTGAGGAAGGCAACGAGAAACCACCTCAATTATTACTCCCATGAAAAATGATGGACGCAAGACAAATATTGGGTCAGGGCAACTGTGGGACTCGGCCCAAGCGGCCGTCTATCGTGCCCGGCAGCGGGGGAGGCAAGGCTTCCGCGGTCGTCATCCCACGAAACACTTGCAGGGGAGAAACAACAGCAGCAGGACAGAAGACGCAAAAAAAAGTCGAAAGTAGTTAGACTAGCAACATGGAACATCAGGACAATGTTGAGGACAGATAAATTAGAGAATATTAAGCGACAGATGGAAAGAGGTAAGATAGTTGTTTTAGGTCTATGCGAGGTGAGATGGAAGGATAGCGGGGATTACTGGAGTGATAATTATAGAATAATATACAGCGACGGGGACGAGAGCCAACGAGGGGTTGCCGTAATAATAAATAAAGAGGTAGGAAGAAGCGTAGACAACATAGGGCAAGCAACTGATAGAATATTACTCGTAGAGATTAAAGCAGAACCCACGAACTTGGTCATTGTTCAGGTATACATGCCACCCAGCAACCTCACAGAGGAAGGGATCGATAGGATATACGATGAGTTAGAGGATATAATCGCGTGTGTTCCAGCAGGGAAATATTTGGTGGTGATGGGGGGTTAGAATGCGACGGTAGGCGAAGGAAGAGGTGGTGATTAGATGGGGGGCTACGGTTTAGGCACGAGGAATGAACGCGGGGAGAAAGCAATTGAATTCTGCAGGAGACACGGGTGAGTCATCACCCACACATGGTTTAGAAACCACAAAAGTCGTAGGTAAACATGGAAAATGCCAGGTGACTCAGAAAAGTATCAGCTAGATAATATTATCGTTAGGAACAATTTAGGAACAGTGTTATGAATTCGCACAGTTTCCCAGAAGCGGATGCGGACTCAGACCACAATTTAGTTGTACTGAAATGTAACGTCCGTTTCAAGAAGATAAGGCAAGGGCGACGGGTTAGGAAATGGAATGTAAAAGCATTAAATGGATTAACAAGGAAGGAGTATCAGCAGGCTGCAGAGAAAATGATGGATGACGCTAAAGAGCTGATTACTATCGAAGAGAAATGGGAACGTATCAAGACAGTGATTTAGAAAGCCGCAAAAGACACCATAGGAACTCTTAACAGGAAAAGGATAAGGAAACCATGAGTCACGGATGAGATGATTGCAAAGATAGATGTGAGAAGAAGATGGAAAAATGTAAACACAGAGTTAGGAAAATGCAGTACAAAGAGTTAAAGAATAAATTGAGAAGGACCACAAATAAAGCAAAAGAAAAAAGGTGGAAAACGCAATGTGAGGATATGGAAAGTTTTCAGAGGAAGGGTGCGCTATACAGCAAGGTTAAGTTATTACCGGGAAGTAAGAAGGGAAGATATGTGCTAACAGTTAAAGATAAGTATTGTAAGATAATAGTAAAACCAGAAAAAATCCAAGAATGATGGAAGAAATATATAGAAACACTGTATGACAGAGAACTTAGGCCGACAAGGTTAGACATAGAAATGGAACATGACGTAGAAAAAGATAGCTTAGGTCCAGGTATAGTCGACGATGAAAAAGAAAGGGCATTAAAGAAGATGAAAGCAAATAAGGCCGTGGGGGTAAACAACATTCCTGTGGAACTGTTGAATTGTTTAGGATAATGTGGGAAGAAGACTCTATATGGACTTATTCGTACTATCTATGAGGAAGGAATCTGGCCGGAGATTGTGTGAGATCAGTGTTAGTTCCTATTCCGAAAAAGGTAAAGGCTATATCATGTGAGGATTACAGAACGATAAGCTTAATATTCCACGGAGCTAAAGTTATTCTCAGGATCATCAACAAAAGATGGAGTAAGGGAAATAATTACTTAGGGGATGATCAGTTTGCGTTTAGAGAGGGGAGAGGTACGCGCGATGCCATTGCAGTAATGAGATCACTAATCGAGAGGAATATAGAATACAATCAGGACGTATTTTCCTGTTTCGTAGATTTAGAAAAAGCGCTTGATAGAGTGAATTGGGAAACATTAATGCGTGTATTGCAGAAAATAGGAATGGATAGGAGGGATAGGAGACTGATCCGCAACCTGTACATGTCTCAGGCTGCTCAGGTGCGAGTGGGGAACGTAGAGTCCGGACGGGCAGTGTTATGAAGAGGGGTAAGGCAGGGTTTTTCCCATTGTCCCCGGTGCTCTTCGATGTATATGTGGAGAAAATGATTAAAGAGGCATGGGAAGAACTGGAGGTACGAATGAAAGTCCCATGGAAATTCGTAAAATCAGTTAGGTTTGCTAATGACCAGGGTTTGGTTTGTCAGTTGCCCAAGGGGTTGCAAGCGTTGCTGATTGAATTGGATTTTCTGTGCAATAGATATGGGATGAAAATCAATGTTAATAAAACAAAGGTTATGCAATTTTCCAGAAAGAAAAAGGCTAAGCTAAATGTTAAAACAGCGGGGAAAAAATGGAGAAGGTAGAACAGTTTATAGTATGTATCTCGGAAGTGTTTGGACCAACACGGTCAATGTAGTAGGGACATAAGGAGAAGAATTGCGCTGGGCAAGGAGGCTATCTCAAGGAGGAGGGAGTTGATGACGGGGACCTTGAGTGTGGAGGTTAAGAAAAGACTCGTGAAAACTCTGATATGGAGTGTAGCTATGTACGGAGCGGAAACGTGATCGCTGAAGCAGGAGGATAGACGTAGATTTGAGGATTTCAAAAAGATGGTGTGGAGAAGGTTGAAGAGGGTTAACTGGACCGAAAGGAAAACAAATGAGGAAGTACTGGAGATGGTGGGTGAGGAGAGGGGTTTGTTGACAGAAATCCTATAAAGGCAGGAAAGATGGATGAAAGGCGTATTGAGCGGTAGTGGGATGTTAAAGAAGGTAATAGAGAGGAGAATTTTAGGCAAACGAGGAAAGGGCTGGAACTGGATAGGGATGTTGGACGAGATGAAGGGAGGAAAGAAGTACACAGAAATGACGAGGGACATGATGTAGAGTAGGTTGCTGGATTGCGTTTTGTTTGGAGTCACAAAATATTTATTTATAGTTGTGTCCATCCAAAAACCTACCTAAACCTGTATATTACCTAATAATAGTATATACTCACGAGATACGCATCCCTATCATCCGCCAATCCTTAAGAGGAGGATAAGAAAGAGGGCATCATGATGTAGTAGGGGTCTCTGCATTTGCTGCTCGTTTTTTCTTGTTCGACGTACTTGACATTGTCTTTTAGGATTATTTTAATTTTTCTTCGGTTACACTCTCATCTTATTTACAATACGATAGAATCGTTTTACCAATTCGACATTAATAATTTTTCACATTTGGCTCATTTGGCGGAAATTATTCGCCTTTCATTCCCATCGCCTCCCCTAATTTTCTAGCGCTAAGTACCAAACTCCTGAGTGTCGACGATCCATTTGAATTTTGCTGTTCGGAGGAACTCTTATATTAAGGGGCTGCATCTCCCTGTTTCAATGCCTCCATCCACCCCCGTCCCGCTCCCCGCCACCCTCGCGCCCATCGTCTGTCGCGCGGGTCGGCGGGGAGACTCCGCCGTCACGCAAACCCCACTTCTTTCAAGCACTCACTCCTCTCCCAGGCGCACGCACGCACCCGGTGGTGAAAAATTCTCGATCGAAGGAAGGGAGGGCGGAGCGGAAAGAGTAAAAAAGGGAGAGGAAAAGATGGAAGAGGGAAGGAAGGAAGAGGGAAGGAGGGAAGAGGACAAGAGGGAAGGGGGAAAGAAAGAAGAGTGAAGAAGGGAAAGGGACGCTGGGAAGAGAGGAAGAAGAAAGAGCGAAAGAGGGAAGGAGGGAAGAGGAAGAGGGGGAAATATGAAAGAGGGTAAGGGTGTAGTTTGCTTCGCCGAAACTTCCGCCTTTGTGAAAAGGAAGCATCACTCTTCCCTTTTTAATCCTGAGTGATTAAATTCGCACGCACCGATCGCTCGCTGCACGACGCCACCGAGGCGAGTTCGATTGTCAGCGAGTCGGCCTTGGGCGAGCTATCGAATGGCGAGGGGAGGAGGTGGCTGATTGGCAAAGCAATCCCTTCACTTCCCCCGGCGCATCCGAGGAGACAGACTTGTCGGGTCCATCCTCGAGTGAGGCTTGGCCGCCGTTCCTGGCATCATTCGCTTCGGCGGTGACACCCTTGCGAGTGGCCGTTCGCGCTCACAAAAAAGAGGACTCGCCGTGAGTTGAAATCCAGTCGTTTGGTGCTTCAAAAGAATCAACTCCTCCTTCCCCTCCTGTGTGCTTCCGGAGAGAGAGAGCCAAGGCTCAAGATTCCCCAGAAACAAATGAATCCTCAACTAGGAGAGTGAAGATTGATCAGGCAACAGCGCGAGCGAGTTTCCGTGCTTGCCTGTGTTTTGGTTCACGCCCGCACGGTATGGGCCGAAATGACATGAAGTACAACATTTGGATCAGAAAGCGACACTAATGATAAAAGAGAGTCCAAATTACGGTACAGTTCATGCACTCGATCAATGGAAGCAACTAATTCTTAAACGGCGCCGTCACGAATGAGGCCGTTGTGATGAATGGCGTCGTTTCAGAAGTAAGATCACGTCCGGCCGTAAATGCGAAATCCGAGCTGTTTCTTCAAAATGTGTGCTTCACTTGGTTACGGTGAAGAGCAAAGTTATTCTTCGGCTGAAATTCCGTTTTGATATTGTACTCGTCGAGACGTTTGAAGGATAATGTCGTTAGTGCCAATATTTTTCTTGTTCAGAGGGTCAGTTTGTCACATTCAGTGATCCATACAATTAATGATTTTTGTTCTCATCTTCAATCCCAACAAGATCTTTTACTCATCGTCTGCATATTTCGTCAATTAAATTTCAAATTATTTTCAAGCGAATTCATGTATTATAATGTGACCTTTTACAAATATGTTGAATATCGAGTCATGAAACACAAGAGGAACCCTCGTACGATCCCATTATTTATGATAATTTTACCGAAAAACATTATGTTTGTTTTTTTCAGAGTCTGGCGGTGGAGTGGGGACGGTCTTAAGCTTTTACTGCACCTACTTGTACTCAAAATGCGTAATTCTGCCACCAATTGGAATTGGTCTTCGACCAAGTTTGATACATGGCGTTATTTTCTGCAGACTTATTCCGTTTTCGAAATGAAAAGTAAAAGTAACGAATTTGCTAATGGAAGAGAATGATACAATTATGGCATATGACGATAAAGTCTTGGAACACGGAAAAACAGAAAAATATTCAGTTATCTTTATTAAACACAATTAAATGGAATAATGGGATCATTCGTTGATATTTCTATAGCTGAAAAGAAACGCCAGTCATTCAGGAAAAATTAAACATCGAAGCACATGCTATCATTGAACAAACTGGAAAATTATATTTTTCGATTATGAAGCTGGCTTCAAATAGGTCCACGAAATAAAAAAAATCCATCCACCAAATTCAAATCTTACCACAAAATTAAATTAGAAATTTGGCCACACTATGACGAGAAGTTTATTGTCAAACAAACCGATATAAGGAGCCTCTCAAGAAGAGGTATTCCAAAATTCAGAAAATAATATCACAGACACAAGAAACTGTAACAGTAACTTTAACGGAGTCACCAGCTATGTGTGCATTATAATGCAACCATTTCAGAGAGTAAAAATCATTCGCCTTGACCAGGATTCGAACCGAAAACTTCAGAGTGTAAGAGGACGTCTCGGTAGCTTAATTGGTTAAAGCATTCGGCCGTATATCGAGGGATCCGGGTTCGAATCCCGGTCAAGGCGAATGATTTTTACTCTCTGAAATGGTTGCATTATAATCACAGACACAAACTTCTAAAGCTCTCTTGTCATCTTGCAGATGTTGCGGTGTAATTACAAATGCTTCTCCGAGGCGGGCGATTACTTAACCCACCTCATACTATATTCATTATCATTCTCCTGGGGCTTTGGGGTTTCGAGGGCGGGTAAGGACAGGGGTGTCGGGGTCCACCAGACACTCGGCAGGAGGTCACTTCTCACAGTGACACTAGTCGAACGAAAGGTGTTCTAAAGCCGGCGCACAACAGATCACAATGTAACTAAAAAAAATGTAAAATTAAAAATTTTGACCTCTAACTTTTACAGCGACACGTCTAACTGATGTATTTTTTACGATCGAGTAGGTCATAAAGGCAAATGCCTACGGTGATGAATATATTAATATTAGATGAAGAAAGAGTTCAAATTTAGAACTATTTAATGCGTTACATTATTTCATTCGGATGCTGAATGACAATTCTCACCTTTCCATAAGTTTTTGTGGCATGTGAAGGAGATATTTGAGAAGACAACCATGCCAAGTAGATTGCTCGGATGCTACTCGAAGCTACTCTGGCGTGAAAAATTATGACTGGTGCATACAGGAGATCGTGCCGTGTTGAAGATGGGGATTTGTCTCCAGTCAATAGGCATTCAGCTTTATCACCAAGCAACGAGAGGGCAAACTTAGCATTCCACCAAGGTATTCCTTTCAAATTGGGCGATTATTAAAATAGTTTGATCATTTTTAATATTTTCTTAACGCTCAACAGTGGATTATGCACAAAAAACATTGAAAAATTCAACAAGGTACATTTACTACCGCCGCAAAGGTGTTATTTCTACATAGGTTTAAAATGCTGAAATTATTGAAAAATTAACCAAATACTCGGAGAAAACTGCCAAGTACATAGTGTAACTCCAATATTTTCCAAACAAACTCATTGCGTGTCGTGTTACTGACCTCCCAGCAATATTCACCTGTGAGTACCATCCCTCCCCTCGCTGTACCAATTTCAATGCCGACGACCCCCTAGCCATTCCACGGCGTACACGCTCCTAGGGTCTCCCTTCTGTGGCGCCTCTCCGCTCTACGTATCTTTCCCTTCCAACGCCTCCCGAAAGAGTTTGTCGTTTCTCATGTAAACTGTCTCTCCATCTCCACTTACCAAGACAGGCCCAGTAATTAATGGTTGGGTAAAATTCGGATGAAAATGAGTGTAAACGCGAGTCGGAATACTTCTGATGGATTGGGTTTCTCTTCTTTTGGAAGGGCATTTTCGGGCAGTGAAACTAATGTATCCCGATCATAAATAGACACATGATTCCAATATGAAATAAATCCCCGTTATTTTCGCCTAATTAAGTGTCGAAATTAACGTGGTTAGGCATTATTTGTTGACATCTTTACACTTTCAAAAGAAATTAAACTTCGTAAAATTCGATTAAGCGATTTTCCAAGATTCCCAGCAATCAATTTAATCCATCACGGTTGAATCACACTGAAATACAATTACTCGGAGGAATACATGCATAAAAATCCGTGACGGAAGGGGTAAATAATCTGTGAAAGATAGGGTGGGCGTGTGTGGATCGATCCAAGGTTGGATGCATTTTCGGGGACTTAACACTCAGTCGGAAATACACTTGGTGGAAATGATATTTGACATTTTAAATGTTTCTAATATATTTGCCTCAACTTTTACGCCATGTACTTCTAAAATTATTGGTATGAAATCTTATTTTGCGGCCAAGTTATAGCTTATTTTAAGCGGAACACGATCTCAAATCTATTGAATTTACACATCTTTTATTTTTTATTAGTCTTGCGGCGAATTCCCTCCCCGTTTGTCCAACAATTTCGGCCGCACTTAAGCACATTCCCTATTCCCAGTAAGATTCAAGTCTTCCTCTTTCCAACTGAGCAACAGTTTACCTAGGCGTTTGGGTTGGTGAAAGATGGTATTGAAATTTTCTGTTAGTAGTTAAATGAATGGCTGAGCACCGTGGGTGGTAATCCAATAGGATCACTTGCTTTACTAATTCAGTGCGTCTTTGCGGATCTTTTTGGAGAATGGCTTTGTGGTTGCATATTCTGTGTCATAATCGATTGTCAGTAATGAAAACTGGAGAAGGCGATGCTCATTGGATCTGCTGGTTTCGAGGTAAAAGTAACGTAGCCATAGTTGATGAGTATGGATCTTGTGGCAAGACCATACTCTGACCGCTTAAAGGATTGTATGTAATTACGTAAATAATAACCGCCATGAAAATGATACAACAGCACTCATCGAGCACTTCGATCCTAGGGAATATGTGCACGCATCGGGGGAGCAGTTCGCAGCCCCTTCCCTCACCCACCCTCCACCTATCCGTATTCGCGCCGTCGCCCCATTTTATGCACTTCCACTTCACTTCCTTCGTCTAACGCGCGTGGGTCGTTCAATAATTCTAAGAAAATCTGGGAGATGGCGAACGTGGCATCGGAAAAGTTTTCTTTATTAAGCCTAGCCTCGCACCAGACTGCTGTTGAAGTTTCAGCTTTCTCCATCCGATTGGTTTCATTTTCCTAGTCGATTGAATCAACAAACTTTGTTTTTACTATTTAGAAAAATAAGAGTTTTGGGCAGTGATTAAACACTCCTCTTTAAAAGGCGCAATGCCAAAAGACATCAGAGCAGAGTTGGATGGAGTTGATGGCACATCTGCTCGTATGGCGGGTGTTTCAACTTAGTGTATACATATATTAATATTTCAGACGTTTTAATGGTGGGTACCCAGCAAGAAGTCAGATCATCACGAAAGCAGTCGGCAGCGCCTGATTCTCACCTTGCTCAAAGAAAACAAAATGAGAATGTGAATTGAATTTAAACTAATACCAAAAGAATACATGGACATCAAAACTTTGAAGGTATATCGTTAGCTGCGCCGGGGCATTCCAACGAGCGGGGATCGACCCCAGTCTGACTACCACGCACAGTGGGTTGGCATGGGAGAGGTGAGGGCTCATCAGAAAGATGGGTGGGGTGCTTGGGAGGGAAATTTGAGTAACATGTAATTTAGCACCGAGGAAATAAGATTATGGGGATGTATATGGGACCAATTGCCAAAGCAGTTGGTGTTATTCAAATTAAATTAAATTTTAGCGGAAATCCAGCGTTGATAGAACGAAAATTCAGGTGGAAGTAGAGGTCAAGGGTCAAAGGGCTATTTCAGAATGTCAAAATTCATGCAGATACGAGGTCCGATCCAAAGCTGGGAGTTCACCTCAAGGGAGACATTAAAACCACGCATTGTGCGGGCGAGAAGATCACTTGGCCTGCCACCAGCATGGCCATAGGCAAACAGACTCCATAAAGCGTCAATTCAAACGTCGCTCCCTTTCAAAACCCTCACAAGCGGCGACGAAGGGCCAGAGTCACCTAAGTTTATCCTACACATGGTTTGTTTCCTGGATCACTGATAGCAAACGAATACTTAATCACTGGTTGACAAAAATTAATATCTGACTCTAACACGGCGGCTTGCTCAAGAATAACATATTGGATTCATTCCATCATGGCAGCTCGAACACATTAACAAACGGCGACATAGCTACCAGTTTTTTTTATTTTCTTAAACACTAATGTACTGGTGATCGCATAAATTGGAAGATAAAAAAATAATAAATTCTTCTGTTGAGTCGAGCGATTCGAAAATCAGAAACCGGGGATATTTAAAGGAAGAACTGATGGAAAAAGAGTATTATTTTTTGGAATGACTTGTATTTTCGATTTCAAACGGCCAAAGGGCGCCTTCAAGGCGTGGGTGGGGGGCGGGAAGAGCGGAAGTGACGAAAGGAAGAGGGGGCGCCATGTTGCGACTACCTCCCGGCCGACGACATCCGGTCAGCGAATCCCGGCGGAGGGGGGGGGCACCACCACCACCCTACCCGCCTCCCCACTGCTCCTATGAAGCTCCCCCTCGGCCCCATTTGACTACGTGACGCTCGTTTCATAGTAAACGCAACACGCTGAATATGCTTCAAGCATAAAAATACTCGGAAATTAGCACGGTTAAAAATTTGATTTATCGTATAAGCAGTAATTTTTAATTTTGTAAAGTACGTTTAAACCATTGTTGTTCTTCGAAATATTTTTAGAGAACACCTCTGTAAAAATATTAACTCGGCTTATCCGAAACGTCTACTACTCTTGCCCTTTGTCTACGTTTTTTTGTGAATTCAGGTATTTTTCACGAAAAATATTTTCGTTAAATTCGTGGAATACATAGCCCATGTCTTATGACATTTTCATTTACACGGTAAAGGGCATTTGGGAATGGGTCATTTTCCATATTTAGTCATTGGGAACAATGAACTGAACATGAATAGCACTAGCTATGGAGGCTCTCTCAAGGAGGAGGGAGTTGATGACGGGGACGTTGAGTAGGGAGGTTAAGAAAAGACTCGTAAAAACTTTGATATGAAGCGTAGCTATGGGCGGCGCGGAAACGCGGTTACTGAAGCAGAATGATAGACGTAGATTGGAGGCTTTTGAAATGTGGGTGCGGAGAAGAATGAAGAAGGTGAAATGGACCGAAAGGAAAACAAATGAAGTAGTACTCGAGATGGTGGGTGAGGAGAGGGGTTTGTTGAGAGAAATCCTATGGAGACAGGAAAAATGGATGAAAGGCGTATTCAGCGGTAGTGGAATGTTGAAGAAGGTAATAGAGGGGAGAATGTTGGGCAAACGAGGAAAGGGCATGAACAGGATAGGGATGTTGGATGGAATGAAGGGAGGAAGGAAGTACACAGAGATGAAGAGGGACCTGATATAGAGTAGGTTTTCTTAGGAGTCACAAAATATTTATTTGATAGTTATGTCCATCCGAAAACCTACCTTAACCGGTAGATTACCTAATAATAATATATAGTGTTTCCTCTGTTCGTCACATTAGTTCTCTTACAATTCGTTTAAAAATTAGCATCAAGCTGTATATATTTTCCCTTTAAATGTTAGATTAATGTGAAATTTAGAGAAGACGTATTTAATATTTTTACAAAATCTGAAATAGAGGTTTAAATCCAAAACTATTGCAATTATTCTTTAAAGTAATATATTAAACAGATTGACACAAACATAATTCTTTCAAGCACTGTCCTTGGGCCTCAACATATTTTTCCAGCGACTCTTCCTTGACTGGTACGGCCCTGGAAGGCGTCTTCGGGGACCTTTTACAAGATGTTCGCCACGGCTGATTGGATCTTTTCTATTGACCATAAACGGGTTCCTTTCAAAACTGCCTTAATCCGAAGGAGCAAAAATAAACCTGCTGGGGTGACGTGAGGTGGGCAACGTTGGCTCCTCGTGTCTTGGAACTCGCAGACTCGTAGCGCGTTGCGGCTAACACCTAGGGAACGAGCTTGGGGGTACTTTCCTCATTACTAAATCTTCAGTAACAATGCGAAACACAGTAGTAGACGACAAGTTTAGTTCATTGGCAGTTATCTTAATACTCAATCGGCGGTCAGAGTCCAACAATTGTTGCACACGAACCCCATTGTTGTCGCTTTTGCTGGTTGACGGCCTCCCAGAGCATTCTTCGTCGTTAAACTCATCCTGGCCCTCCTTAAAGACTTTTCACCACCTTGAAACTTGTAATTAGGACAAATCAGAGTCCCTGTAAGCCTCACGAATCATTTTGTTGGTCTCCTCAAGAGATTTTTTCAGTTTAGCACAAAACTTAGTAATTCCAGCGACTGTGCCACACCAGTCATGGCAGAGTCGCTGGCAAAATATGTAGTGCTCCAAGAGTAGTGCTTTATGGAATTTCAAGGGTTTTGTACAAATCTGTTCAATAAAGAACCCTAAAAAATAATTTCGCTACTTTTGGAATGTAAATATTTTCTAACCTTAATTTTCATTTGATTTCAACTTCTTTAAAACCTTTTCTATCCCGCCATCCAGTAAGCCTGGACCAAGATTATCTTCATCTATCAAAGGCCTTTTTTTATGTCTAACCTTGCTGGCCTCATGCCATTACCTGATATTTCTTCCATTCTTTCTTTACCTCTTAAATCTTTCCCGGGTCAATTAATAATTTTCCTTAATTCTTTGATTCATTTTACATGCTCCGTTAAAAGTCATCTGAGAGCCCCTCACAGAATAGGATTAAGATCAACCACAATGGGTTCTTCGAAGAATTTACACCGGTGCTACAAATAGATCGTGATTACCATTTCATGATGAAATTTGCTTCTATATCTTCAAGGCAAAACTCTGTAGATATGACATTTATAGTAATATCTGTCTTAAAAATACGATAGACACCTTACCAACCATAGCAGTGGAACCTCGTGAAACACAACGATTTTATTAGTACTGATTAATAAAACAGTTTCTGGCGTAACTTGGTGGAAAATCTTCATACTGACTTTTAAAAATCAAACCACTTTACTTTTCCACATAAACTTTTTAATTTTTACTACCCAGGTTTCGTTATAACATAACATCATCATGATTACATATTTTTCATTAAAATATTTTTTTTCAATTAGTCCCATAAAGCTCTTTGTATGTACTGAAAAACTCAATTGTTTAAATTATTCATTGACTCCATGTATATTTTTAAGAACTGTTATATGATTCCCGACCTAACCTAATTGCTGATTTTCTTCAATTCATCGAGTATAACCCACGCCGTCTTCGCATGATAACAGAATTCTGTGAATGTTTTACCGTTTTTTAGTGAGTTAAGGCTTGAAATATTTATCCGGTTTGTTAGAACATACAATTGTGTATGTAAATAAAATCCACATGTAACGCTTCCACTATGGGCGAATGGGGACTCAAGAGTTCATAACTCCTTAATTTTCCAGGATATTTTATCCGAGAAGAATTCGGCCAATGTCTATTTCATAGGGTCAGAGAATTTGAATTGATAAATCGTAACTGCCACTCACAACGCCTCCCAGCAAATGACGAAGGCATTAGTGTTTCATAAGTTTTGATGGCTGCTTACGTAGGTTTGCCAAACAAGGACACCGTTGGACAGTGTTATTAGTTTCCCCAGCTCTGGACTGTCCTTGCGATCTGGGGCAAGGGTCACAGCAGGCCGTGGCGGGGGGTCTTTCTCCCCTCCCCTCCCGCGCCTCTTCCCCACCGCCAGCCTCGCCTCCCCCTTCCCGAGGGCTCGTCCGCTCCCGCCAGACCCCTATCCCATTCTCACCCCACTATCATTGAGTTAAGGTGCTCCATTTCCTGATTATTTCAGGAAGGATACGCGAGGGAGTCGACATGTAACATCCGACACCGCAGTAAAACGGCGAATAAAAGCATTACTTTCCGTTATCGCTTAGTATCAATTAGGCGCACCACAACATCGACAGCCATTGAGAACTTGACCGAAAAACTGCTCAAACCGGTTAGAACACAACGTTCCATCAAATCATCTGCAGGAATAAAAGAATGAAAGCGCGCCATTAACACACATTTATGTATATCACACACACACACACATATATATATATCTTCGAAATAGAACTATTTCCAGTGGCGCAAAAATATATAGAAACACGGGTATAGAATTTGAAGACATGAATATAAAGCAAGTACACTCACATATGTAAGTGTCCTTTCTTTGAGTTCATATGCTTTCAAATTCTATATCTGTGTTTATATGTGTATATATATATATAATAAATTGTTTATTTAAATATATATATATATATATATATATATATATATATATATATATATATATATACACACACACACATTCAAACACGAAATCCCGCCATACGGAATAAAATATTCTTACACATGGAAATAGATATAAGGAAAGGGGGTAGTAACACACATAATAGACGAACACAGGAGAGGTGGAGAAGTCTGAACAAAGCAGACCACGAGTGGAAAAATATTTCCTCGACCGGGACTTTAACGCCGGATCTCTCCACTTGCCGGGTGGGTGCTCTACCACCTGAGCTGTGATTCAATTAATTTTTATTCGGTCCAGTACATAAGCTACACAGAAAGTGTTTACATTATACATAATATCAGCTAATAGATTTTGGTTACAGCATATTTTTCCTATATAAATATATCTATATATATTCATGCACATATATACACATAAACACAAAGAAAAGTGCATATACACGCATGCATGGAGACATACATTCATATATATGCATATACAATTGTGACCATATGCAATGCTGTCGAAAGAAATAATGAGGCAAGGTTCACAAGATATACATTTTATCGAGAAACTCTACTTTACACTGAGATCTGCGATGTTTTCTATCGACCAAATGTCCGGATTCTTTGGCTAAGAGATGGCGTTAGGGAGCTGTTTAACCCACCAAAGGAGAAATAGTGGAAGATCCGCAAAAGACCCCAAACACAGGAATGGAGAGAAAGGTGGAACTACGGATCTTTCGACTTTCCGGATCAACGCTCTAATCTGTTCCTCGATAGATCAGACAGTAAAGGTTAGTAAGTGTGTCAATAGATGTAAAAAATTCCGTGGCTAACATATCGCACGTGACAATATCTAAGTGATAAGAAAATACTTCAGGAAAAGTCTTACTCGCAAGAAGAGTTGAACCCGTGACTAATAAAATACTCTCCGCGATAATTATTAGGCAGTGAATAAGGCACGAGTTAATTTAGGCACTCCTTTTCATTCTCCTTTAAACTTTAAAAATGAATATTTCACTATTATTTTTCATTTGTAAGTGTGGATTGATTTGCGATTCATGATGATCTAAATAATTACTGCATACATAATCATTTCAGCCGTGGTTATCCAGAGCGCTCTGAATGGCACATACGTGAAAAAATTATAAAGAGATATTTTCGGTCTAATACTCAGGAAAAGTTAGCTGAAACTGAATTTTATAAGGTAATCTACCGGTTAAGGTAGGTTTTTGGATGGACACAACTACCAAATAAACATTTCGTAACTCCAAAAAAACCCAATCCAGCAACCTTATCTACATCAGGTCCCTGTTCATTATCTGTGCACTTCCTTCCTCCCTTCACCCCGTCCAACATCTCTATCCTATTCCTGCCCTTTCCTCGCTTGCCCAATTTTTCTCCCGTCTATTACCTTCTTCAACATTCCACTACCGCTCAATACACCTTTCATCCATATTTCCTGCCTCCATAGGATTTCTCTCAACAAACCCCTCTCCTCACCCACCATCTCGAGTACTTCTTCATTTGTTTTCCTTTCGGTCCATTTCACCTTCTCCATTCTTCACCACACCCACACTTCAAAGCTTCCAATCTACGTCTATCCTCCTGCTTCAGCGACCACGTTTACGCGCTGTACATAGCTACGCTCCATATCAGAGTTTTTACGAATCTTTATTTAACCTCCCTACTCAATGTCCCCGTCATCAACTCCCTCCTCCTTGAGAAAGCCTCCATAGCTAGCGCTATTCTTCTCTTTACGTTCCTGCTACTTTGACCGTGCTGGTCCAGAACACTTCCAAGATACGTAAACTGTTCTACCTGCTCTATATTTTCCCCTCCTAATGTAATGTTTAGCTTAGCCTTTTTCTTTCTGGAATCGTATAACCTTTGTTTTATTAATATATATTCTCATCCCATATCCGTCGCATTGAACCTCCAATTCACCCAGCAATGCTTGCAAACCCTTGGCTGACTGAGCAACTAATGCTTGGTCATTAGCAAACCTAACCGATTTTACGAATTCCCCTCCGACTTTCATTCCCACCTCCAATTATTCCCATGCCTCTTGAATCATTTCCTCCACATATACGTTGAACAGCACCGGTGACAATGGGCAACCCTGCCTTACACCTCTTCCTAACACTGCCCATCCGGACTCACCGTTCCTCCTTGCACCTGAGCAGTCTATGACATGTACAGGTTGCGGATCATTTTCCTGTCCCTCCAATTCATTCCTATTTTCTGCAATACACACATTAATTTTTCCCAGTTCACTCTATCAAACGCTTTTTCTAAATCTACGAAACAGGCAAATACGTCCTGATTGTATTCTATATTCCTCTCGTATCTTCTTCTAGATATGCGTGCTATGAAACGCACCGTTCCTATCCTTTATGATGCTGTATGCTTGCTCACCTACTGTCCATTCTCCTCTTGTGTTTTTCAATTTCTCCTTGGGTGGGTGTAACAGCTCCCTAACGCCATCTTCTGGGTAATGATTCGGAGTACTTTGGTGCTTTATAAGATCGCAAATTTCAGTGTAAAAGTACCCTTCCTCGATTGCTCAGGTGGTTAGAGCATCCGCCCGGCAAGTGGAGAGATTCGGTGTTCAAGTCCCGGTCGAGGAAAATATTTTTACATTTGTTATCTGCTCACATCCGCCATCTCCACCTCTCTTGTGTTCGTCCTTTATGTGTGTTCCTTTCCCATTTCCTCATCTCTATTTCATTGTGAATGAATCTATATATACGTATGTATATATGTGATGTGGAAGCACTCCCGAGAGCAATATAACATTTGGATACTGAAACTCAGTGAAACTGAATATACATGTAATAAATGTTTTTGTTTAAATTGCAATAAATATTAAAATGGCAATTTTTGGCATTAAATTTTGTGCAATATCTGATTCAACAGATGCATATTTTAAATAACTATTCATAAGTGTCATTTGTGCCAATGACAGTTGCCTTTGCTTCTACTCTCAAATAGTAAATTCGTCTAGCATGGAATATATTCAGAAGAGGAAGCCTAGATAGCTTAAATGGCTGAAGCACTCGGCCGGACAACGAGGGATCCCGGTTCGAATCCCAGTCAAGGCGAATCATTTTTACACTGAAGTGTTCCATTGAAATGCGTGTTAGCGGATGACTCCGTCACAAGTTCCTGTTGCGGCATCTCCCGCAGTTTCTTGAATTTTTTTTTATCATTATTAGGTAATCTACCGGTTATGGTAGGTTTTTGGATGGACACAACTATCAAATAAATATTTTATAACTCCAAACAAAACCCAATCCAGCAACCTAATCTACATCAGGTCCCTCTTCATCTCTGTGTACTTCCTTCCTCCCTTCATCCCGTCCAACATCCCTATCCTGTTCCTACCCTTTCCTCGCTTGCCCAACATCCTCCCCTCTATTACCTTCTTCAACATTCCACTTCCGCTCAATACGCCTTTCATCCATTTTTCCTGCCTCCATAGGATTTCTCTCAACAAACCCCTCTCCTCACCCACCATCTCCAGTACTTCCTCATTTGTTTTCCTTTCGGTCCATTTCACCTTCTCCATTCTTCTCCACACCCACATTTCAAAAGCCTCCAATCTACGTCTATCCTCCTGCTTCAGTGACCACGTTTCCGCACCGTACATAGCTACGCTCCATATCAGAGTTTTTACGAGTCTTTTCTTAACCTCCACACTCAACGTCCCCGTCATCAACTCCCTCCTCCTTGAGAAAGCCTCCTTGCCTAGCGCAATTCTTCTCCTTACGTCCCTACCACTTTGACCGTATTGGTCCAAAACACTTCCGAGATATGTAAACTGTTCTACCTGCTCTATTTTTTCCCCACTTATTTTAATATTTAGCTTAGCCTTTTTCTTTCTGGAAAATCGCATAACCTTTGTTTTATTAATATTGATTCTCATCCCATATTTATCGCACTGAACCTCCAATTCACTCAGCAATGCTTGCAACCCCTTGGCTGACTGAGCAACTAATGCTTGGTCATCAGTAAACCTAACTGATTTTACGAATTCCCCTCCGACTTTCATTCCTACCTCCAGTTCTTCCCATGCCTCTAATCATTTCCTCTACATGTACGTTGAACAGCACCGGTGACAATGGGCAACCCTGCCTTACACCTCTTCCTAACACTGCCCATCCGGACTCTCCGTTCCCCACTCGCACCTGAGCAGTATAATTTGTTAAATTGCACGATTTTTATATTTTCAAAATATACAGGTATATCCAGAAAAATTTCAAATTTATTTTTTTAAAGTTAATTACATTTTAAATTAATTGATCGTATACATTGAATGACACGTTGGAAAACAAGGGTACGTTTCGACTCTTTCTCATTATACTGAAAACTTTTCATACCTCCCTGATTCTGTCGAGAAAGTACTTCCATGCTATGCCAACACGGCCGTTTAGGAAGCATACCACACTCGAGCTCGACCTTTACATGCAGTCTTTAAGATATTACTGTTGTTGCAGTGCCTCGGCATCAATGTTGGACCGTGCCGGCGATAAAAAGCCATTCTGACTCTGCCCATCAGTGCGGTCCTATAAGGAAGTGTTATCGGTCCGCTATTGTTCCTTTTATACAGTAATAGCATCAGATGTCAGGTTGCCAGTAAACTTCGTCTCTTTGCATACAAAAGCGTGATATGTTGGGAAATTTTCAGTCATGACGATAGGGTATCATTAGCTAAAGACCTAAATGGAATTTAAAAGAGGTGCGACACATGGGAGCTAGAATAACATTTGTATAAATGTATTTTGATTAATTTTTGAAGGGAAAATATTTCACCAGAAAACATACAATACAGGGATATACGCTGTACAGGTGGAATCGGTAAAATACTTGGGTGTAACAATACTACGATACTACAGATATGTCCAGGTGAATACACATTCGTGAAGTTTATGGAATAGTTAATAAAAAGTTAGGATTCATTAAAAAATAATCGAGAATTATAATGAAAGGGTAACGGGGATTTGTTATTTCACGTTAGTTTGGCCACACGTTGAGTATGCTGCAAATGTATGGGATCCTCTTGAAGTAGGCTTAATTTTGGAACTAGATCGAGTGCAACGTAGAGAAACTAGGTTTTTGAAAAGTTGTTAGGAACAAGGTAGCAGTGTCACGACACTCTGGGAACGATTAGATGGGAGCCACAAAGCTGACGAGTGGATTGGCACACAGGTTAAATTTACTTCGTAGATTTGAGGCAGGTTATTTATCTGAAGATGTTAAGGACAAATTACAGGCCCCCGCTTACTCTGATCAGATCAACAATATAACATCAAGGACTAATATAGTACAATGCATACATTTTAAATTTCGTTTTTTCCTCGAACCACTAGGGATCATAATAGATATTACAGCAATCGCGTGAGAGAGTTATAATTATAATTGATAGTGTACATGTTTTCCGATATCTCGCATGCTTCTACATGTTATTCTTATAATTTAATAGACTCATCTTCAAAACAGTTCTACATTATGTTTTGAATGCAAGTCTCCTGTTATTAAGTGCTGTTGCATGCAAGTACTTTATTTCGTCTGGTTAAATTTTTCGACTGCATGAATAAGCTAATATTTGTGTAGAGTTAACATGTTTGGTTTTGCATGTGGCTTTATTCTAGATTACATGTGGTCACCTAACAACCCCAGCCACCCGCCATTGCGGCTACTTCCTGGGTATTTTGTAGATGTAGACGTAATCCCCAAGCCTCCCGCTGTACCGTTTGATGCATTAAAACGTTTCGAATAAGTACCCATCCCTACAATCTGTACATAAGAGATCTGTGCATCTCCTATGTTTCACAATATTTTCATATACCTTGTTCACCTTGTTCGTTGGAATACCTCTTAAAATTCAAATTATACATGTGTAATCATCATGATTATATTCCAGATTTCTTTCTATTAATGCTCTCATCACCGCAAGTCCGTCATTCGCTCCTATCCACTATATAAACGCAAAATGATCTTTTCTTTTGTAATTTGAACTATCCTGTAAGTTTATTATAAGTAATTTACTTATTATAAACTTACAAAATAGTTCATACCACCTAGCACATACCACCATTTCCCGCTTTCTGTACTACCTACAGAGGTAGCCCTGAGAACCGTCTATTGATGATGCTCAGTACTGCCTTTAGAGCATGTGCAATCAAACTCGTGCTCCTATACTTCTGAAATGGAGCTCAACCGACGCTTTTCTCTGAAATTCGTTTTGATGACATGCTGAGGGCCGACTTTCTATTGCTAAGCAGGAAATAACTGCTTATTTACCAATTATAATTTTCGTTAATGGATTCATGAGGGTGATTTGAATATTTTAGACTTCCAAGTTTTTAATGTGGACCCCAGTAACTCTAATAAGGCTAATGTAACGATGGCGGTGGACTATTTTTAAGGGAAATACGAGGGTCATCCGGAAAGTAGTATCCGTTCGTGAAATAAAGACACAAAAGTAAATATTAACAAACATAAAAAATTTTATTTGAAAGAGGATACTTTAAACTACTTCTCAACATAATCTCCAAGCAAATTAAGGCATTTGTCATAACGTGTGACAAGTTTATGTATTCCTGCTGCATAGTCCTTCGCCGCCAGCTCATTGAGATACAGGGTCACTCCTTCTTTAAGTTCTTCATCGCTGTCAAATCTTTTTCCTGCCAAAAAGTCTTTAAGCTTTGTAAAGAGATGAAAATCTGAAGGGGCCAAGTCCGGGCTATACGGTGGATGGTCGAAAGTTTCCCATTTGAATTGCTGCAAAAGTTTTTGTGTTATCCCAGCTGCATGAGGCCTGGCATTGTCATGAACGAGAATGACACCAGTAGACAATAGACCTCGCCGCCGATTTTGTATTGCCCGCCGTAATTTCTTTAATGTTTCACAATACGCATTGGCATTAATAGTGTCTCCACGGGCCATAAAATCAATAAGCAATACACCTCGTCGATCCCAGAAAATGGTTGCCATGAGTTTCCTGGTGGACAGAACTGTCTTGAATTTTTTTGGTTTGTTTGGTGAATGAGCATGATGCCACTCCATTGACTGTCGTTTACTCTCAGGTGATGCATAACAAACCCATGTTTCGTCACCAGTAATTATGCGAGTCAAGAAAGAGTCTCCTTCATCAGAATAACGTCCCAAAAACGTCAGTGCTGCAGCCATACGCTTGGTTTTGTGCTCATCTGTAAGCATGCGAGGGACCCATCTTGCACAAATTTTTGCATAATGCAGATGGTGTTTAACAATTTCATGAACAATTGTTCGAGAAACATTGGGAAAATGCTCACAGATGTCATCAATTGTGACGCGCCGATCGTTCCTCACGAATTCGTCAACTGAGCTCACCAGTTGGTCTGTAATGACAGACGGTCTCCCCGAACGCTCATCGTCGTGTGTGTTCCCCCTCCCCATGTTGAAGTTGCGACACCACCGCCGAACAGACGACTCGTCCATTACATTGTCTCCATACACCTCCTTTAATTGGCGATGAATATCACATGGGCGAACGTTTCTTGCATTGAGGAATTTAATCACTGCCCTCACTTCACAACTGGCGGCGTTCTCAATTTTTTTAAACATTGTAAACAATCACAGAAACAACACAGGCAATGCTAGCGTCAGCTCAGAGAACTTGGCTCAGAGAAGGCAGACAAGCCACTGAAGCTATCTGACCTCGTCCAACGGCTACTCGCGTCGTCAGCACTTCATGCGGCACGAACGGGTACTACTTTCCGGATGACCCTCGTATATTCTGTGAAATGCTCACGATCATCCTCATACATGATTAAAGACTTTGAAATTAACTTTGCAAAATATTTATGGGTCCGCAAGTATTCAAAAAATAGCTTTATGTTTATCAATCCATTTTGATTTGCCTTATTAAATAAGAAAATGTATTCCAATAACTTTTTGGTTAAAACTTCTGTATAGTACGTTTTGGAGCAGGAATTTAATGGAACCGATTTGCTGTTGAGGTTTCCTAGCAAAACTAAATCAGTCTCCATCGATTTTTCATTATTGGTATCAACAAATACGTTCACTGAGTTTTACTTGATTTTGCCGATTGATTCCGCGGCACCAAGCAGTATCTACTAACTTGACTACCTGTTCTTCATGCATCCAGAAGAAGGCGTTTGTGCTCGTAGCAATCTGTTCTTTAGTTAACAGTAGCAGACACATAAAGGGACAAAGGGAGAATGGACAACACCAGATCACTAGGCTTGCAAAGGGTCGACTTTCAAAGTAGATTACAGGCAGGGTAAGCGTATGGTATACCTTTTTGTCTTCGAATGTTTTTACCTTAAACTCCTCAGTCTGACCTCTAATTGTTTCAAAATATTACATGAAGCAAGGAAAATAGAATTATTCAAATGTAAGGGTCCAGGACTATTAACAAGCATTTTGAAAATATATTTTAAATATTATATAATTGCTGGCTAATCTTGTCTGTCACCATCTTCTTATTTTGGTATTTGATATGTTAGTAGAAGCCACCGCTATGGTGAGTGGCAGGGGGTGAATACACGCCAGACTAATTTCACCCAAACGTGACACTACCGCGGTCAAACAATGTAATCATGATCCCCTATCGTTCTTGGAAAATTGACATCTTAAATCTATCTGTTCTACTCTTGATCTCTCTAATTTTGTTGACATGATCTCACCTACCGTAGCACGATGGGGGTAATAATGTATTTTCAAAATCACTGCTAAGAGACGTTCTTCCAATTCATGCAAGAGATTTGATATACTGTATGTAATTTAACCTTCGCTTCGTGAGTGACGGACAAAATAAAACGTTCATATGGGAGTTATTTCCCAGACTCAGATTCTAGACTGGATGCCCGACAAACCTAATTCTTTGTTTGCTTTTCCACATATTTCCCGGGAGAGATCGTGAGTGAGGGTAACGCCTAGGTATTTGAGCCTACAAATTCCATTTTGGTGTTCCAAATGCAGTAGGCGTTCGGGTGGGAATTACTCTTTTTCCTAAAATTTATCACTACGCACTTTTTCAAGTGTAATTCTAATTACCAAGTGTCGCACCAACATTGTATAACATTAAGATCATTTGTTAAAACTGCTGTACTCAGTATCACGGATATCACGGCAAACCACTGCATCGTCGGCAAATAAACGTATCTTACTAGTAACTACGGAGTCAATGTGGTTGACGTAAGGTAGGATTAAAAGAGGCCCGATGATACTTCTTTGAGGACCACCTGAAGTAAATTCTATTGCATTTGATCTAACTGCATCTATCACTACTCTGTGAATTGAACCATTGAAAAAGTCTAATCAAACCCCAGATATTTTTATCAACGCCATACGATTTTAGCTTTCCGAGTAATTTACTGTGAGGTACTTCGTCGATGGTTTTCTTCAAATCTAGAAAAATTGCGTCCACTTGAACATTGCTCTAGCCCAAAATCAGAATATCATATAGAGCAAGTTGTGTCACGCCGGATCTACCTTTTCGGAAACCTTGCTGATATTTCAATAACATCTTCTGATTATCAAGGTGTCTCACCATCGAACCAGCAAGTATATCTTCCATAACCTTGCACGACATAGATGTGAGGGCAATAGGTCTGTAATTACTCGGTTCCCCATTATTATCAGCCGATTTTCAATTTAGGTGATGCTTGTGATCTATCAGCGACTTCTTAAATATTATTTCTAGATACGGTGCAATTTTCGAAGCTAGATCCTTAACTATACGAGCGGGTATTTTATCGGGCCCCGAGGATTTATTAGGCTTAATATTTTTCAGTGAACGTTCTATTCAATTATATGATATTTCAATTTGGGCATCAGTCGACTGGTACTATTCAGTAAACTAAATTTTTTGACGTATGACCAAAATACTTCCGGATTCCCTTTCAAATTTTCCGCTGACCTTTTCCTCTTGAATTTGCTTTACGCTCATTCTGCATTACGCTCATAATTCATTCCGTGTTATCTTTTATAAATTAACTGGGAATGAACTTGTTGACTGCTGAGCGCGTGATCTCAAGGAAGTGATACCACTTATCCTCAGTATTTTTGTGATTACTATTTTTCTTAAAACTTGCTGATTGATTCTGTAGCACTGACCTTAGGGCATTTTAGTCCCCTTTTTTAAATAAGTAAATTTTGCTCTTAGTTTTCTTATTTTATCTTCCCTATTTGGCGAAGTGACAAGTTCCTTAAATGAGTTCAACGTAAAAGAATTCAATAGCGACTCGCAGATATCTTGGCCTTTACTTCCAGATTTAAAACTATAGTTATCCAGTCAATAGATAGAACATTGAAATCTCCATCGATTATAACGTCACGATCATTGTTTTGGAAAAATAAACTTTTTATCTGCTGACCTAATTCTAGTATTGAATTGTCTCTGTCGACTGGTAGTCTGTAAAATGCGCAAAAATAAATTATTTTGGATGGACTTTAATTGAGGACTTTCATTTGAGCACCAAACGCTTTATGGGCCATTGCCCGGAATTACCTCAGCCCTGCTGACGCAAGAACTTTTAGTTGTAATAAAGACACCACCCCCGATTTTTTTACCCTGTATTTTCTGTAAACGAAAAATTATTTTGTGAAAATTTCACCGTTGACAATATCAGTTGTCCTTACGTCTTCGCGGAGGATATGTACAACAATTTGATATTGCCCAGCGAGTCGAGCGGCTGCATCGCCGGTAACTGGAGGCTTGATTTAGATGGGTATTAGGAAAAAATAGGAAGAGCTGCTAACTATCTAATACTCGTAATATGTGTTGGCATGTTGCCTGATTGGTTGCCTCCTTTCCACGTGGTTTTTGGTGGATCGTGGAGGCCGTGTGAACGAGGAAATAGAGGTAATACATGTAGAATGGCTGGTAACCTACCACCCCCCGCCACACGTCCTCGCAACGGGTTGCGGGATATTGTGTAGATGTAGATAAACTACAGAAGGGTTCATAGTTAACAACTGAAAAATATACTAAATAAATTATTCTATTGAGGCATTTTTATGATTTAATCTTGATAAAAGTCACATTAACAAAATGAAGAATCGAAAGAGAGTTTCTGCAGTGTTCATAGGGTGAGCGGGGGGCATAAGTGCGGCCTCTGAGAGAGAGAGAGTTGCTCTAGTAAGGGAAGGGCAGTTGTGTTGTGGACTCTTCCATATGCCTTCGATCGAGGAGGGAGGAGAACTCGCACTCTCTCCCGGAGCACTCTGCTGTGCTTCCTAAGCGAAAGCTCTTGAGGCACGACATATTTCCCAACTTGGTCGTCCTTTGCGGGAAACTTGTTTTCTGAAACGTCACACACCATGAATGCCTTTTAGTTTGAAGGGTAATCGTCAATCGTAGACCTGACACTAAAGCCGCTGTCAAGTCTTTCCAAATTGGTGGCGATGCGTCGCAGTCCAAGGGGGTATGGTCGATTGAACTACCTCTATCTCATCTACACAACACCCCGCAAGCCGCCGAAAGGGCATGCGGCGGGGGTGTCAGGTCACCAACCATGCACGCACAATCCCAATCATTAGACCTCTGCCCAAATGTCAGTTTGATCAACCACTAGAAAAGTATTAATCTTAAAAAAAGTATTACTCACGCAGCAATATTCAATAACAGGATACGTGCATTCAAGACATGCTGTAAAACTATTAAAAAAATGGGACTATAAAATAAAAAGAATAAAATGCAAGATATCGACAAATACATACACTACCAATGTTAATTATCTCCTACGCTATTGCTGTCATTTCTATTACGATCTCGTATGGTTGGAGGAAAATACGACATTTTAAATTTATCCGCTATACAATAAATCTCCCTGGTTTTACGCTGGTGAACTGGTCTATCATTGGTCTATCTAGTAGGTGGGGGCCTATAATATGCCTTCAACATCTTCAGATAAGTAACCTGCCTCAAATTTACGAAGTGAATTTAACTTGTATGTCAGCCTACTAGTCAACTTTGTGACTCCCATCCTAATTCTTCCCAGAGTGTCGTGACACTGCTACCATGCTCCTAACAACTCTTCACAAACCTAGCTTCTCTACGTTGCACTCTAGTTCCAAAATTAAGCCTACTTCGTGAAGATCCCATATACTTGCAACGTGTGGCCTAACTAACGTGAAATAACAAACCTCCTTGACCGTTTCATTACAACTGCCAAGTATCCTTTTGATGAATCCTAAATTTTTATTTGCTATATTCCGCAAATTTCACGGATGTGTTTTCCCCAGGATATATCTGTAGCTATCGTTACACCCAATTATTTTATCAATTGATAGGGAACACCGCAAAATGATGAGAGAGAGGGGACTCTGATGTAGCACGAAGCTCACGTGGCGCGTCCCTTCAAACTATTTACGCACCGAGGTGGGTGACATCGCTTGGTGTGCGCGGTCGAAAACCAAAGTAATAATTCCCTTTTTCGCCAATCACGTTCTTGTCTAAATTTAGTGATCCCTAAATATTATATTCATACCATGGGTACTTGTTGATTTTGATCGTATCGAGTGGCTTCTGAACCCATCCTCTAAATGTGAGTAAAATGGAAAGTAATATTTTTTTTTGGAAAATTTGAATTCAGAATTTCCACGGCAAGAGGTGAGGCTTTATATATATATATATATATATATATATATATATATATATATATATATATATATATATATATATATAGATGATTTCTTCGAAGTAACACGGAAGTGTTGAATAAAAAACTTAGACAGCACGAGAACACATAAAAAGAACACTCACAATAATATCTTGATAATTTCGACGGACTCGAGCTCCGTCTTCTTCGAAAGATAAGATATGACTGAGGAAAAGGGTACGTGGTGCAGAGAGAGTAGGGGAAGAGGGAGAGGGGAAAAAACAGGTAGTGGGGGAGGGGTGAAGGAGGGGTATGTGGAGGGGGAGAAAGCGGAGCGGAGAACAGGTGGTGGGAGAGAGGTGAAGGAGGAGGTTATGGAGGGGGGAAAGGGAGGCCAGAGGGGAGCGGAGATGGAATAAGGAGGATGCGGAAATAGTAACAAACGACACAGAAAACTAACCATTCATCCACAGATACCACAACACCCAAGACCAAGGCATCAACTCACCAAGTCCTTATAAGGGCTTGACAAGTCAAAACCCAGGACAAGTTTGCAAAAGAAACACTTGGTTTTTCCACATAAAATGTTTTAATCACTACCGAGGTTTCGACGCTCAGCGTCATCATCAGGTGAATTACAGATGACGCTGAGATGATGACGCTGAGCGTCGAAACCTAGGTAGTGATTAAAACATTTTAAGTGGAAAAACGAAGTGTTTCTTTTGCAAATATGTATCGTTTCCACAAAGTGACGCCTGAAGTTATCCCAGGACAAGGATGACAAAATGTATGCGGATGAATAAATTGTCCCACCACCTCGCAAGAAACAAATACACCTCCATCCACCCCAGCCCCCCCCCCGACCCATTTAGTGAACGACATTGAGACCCGGATGTTGATAGGCTTTACACAGCCATATAAATGCCAATTCCATTGTTTTTAATTTTATAGGGTTATCGGATGGGGGAAGAGATGCTAGAACGGAAACATTGTAACAGTGGTTGAAGGGGGTGTTGTGGTGGGAAGCATGTTTTGGGATGGGAAGACCCGCGGACGCGGAAGAGGGATTACATGAGGCGCGATGATTGTTCACCCTGAGGTTCAGGGGTGTAGAGCACTGGCCTATATAAAATGCCGGGCAAAGTTTGCAAGTCAGAAGATAGATTACATTCTGAGATGTGCATAAGGAGTGGGGGAAGGGCGGGAGAGAGTTAAAAGGTGGGATGGAGAGGGGTGGCGTGGTGAAAATAGGACAAGTTTTCCATTTTGCTCGCAAGCACGGAGTGGGTGTGATTCTGGGGGTGGGAGGGGATTCGGAAAGAGACTTGGTGGATTTGAGGAGATCTGATAGGTTAGCGGGCCGTTTGAAGGTAACAGAAGGGCATTTAGGAAGAAGGTTGGACGAAACGTTGTGATTTTTGAGGATGGGGTACAGGTCTTTGAGGATTAATTTAAGGGACTGGATGCCAGGGAAGTAGGTGGTGCATATTGAGAGAGGGTGGGAGTCTGTGGTTGAGGGAGGATTGGGGGTGTACGATTGTTTTAGGATTTTTTTGTGAAGGATAGAATCTGGGTATCCCCGTTGGAGGAGGGAATGGTGAAGGTTGTGAGGTATTTGTTGAGGGATTCGGGATGGTTGCAAATGTGGTGCTCGCGGATAGAGAGGGAGTAAGGGAGGGAGCGTTTGGTGGGGTAGGGGTGGCAGCTGTTAAAATGAAGGTATTGTTGTTTGTTAGTAGGTTTAGTATGTACGGAGGTTAGAAATTTGTTGTTAGTTAGGGAAATATTTATATCAAGGAAAGTGATCTGTGATGATGAGATGTTGGAAGTGAAAGAAAGAGATGAGGAATCATTAAGTTGGGAGATGAAGGAATTGAGGGAGTCTATGTTATGTGGCCAGAGTAGAAAGATGTTATCAATGTACCGAAGCCACAGAAGGGATTTTAGAGGGTAACTGGAAAGGAACTTCTCTTCCAGGACACCGAGGTATATATATATATATATATATTATATATATGTATGTATTATTTATTTGTTATAACGTACTGCAAGCCACTGATAGGATTTATGGGGGGATGAATAAACACAGACGAATATTAACACGAATTATCGCCGTACCGCGGTCGGAAAATGTTATTCTGATCCCTTATCATTTGTGGAAAAAATGACAGCTCAAATCTATCTGTTCTAATCTCAGATCTCTCAAAGTTTATTGACATGATCTCTCCTACAGTAGTAAAATGGGGTTAGTAATACATTTTCTACAACATTACAAAAGAGACATCCTTCCAGTTTACGAAAGATATTTAATTTGTAATTTAAACTTCGCTCCGTGAATGATTTCTATCCTAGCCATTCTATTAATTTTGACAGGATACTTAACTTATCATAACAACGTTTTGCAAATCTACCTCCTCTAGGATGCATGCGATCCAATTCGGCAATCAATCCAACTTCTTGAGGTTGCATATATATACTTGCAGCATATTCTAAATGAGGTCTGACCATCAAAAGATATAAGTTCTCATTGATTTTTTTATCACATTTACCCAGTACTATTCTTCTAATAAATCTTATTTTTTTGTTAGCTTGTCCAAATATTCCCTGCATGTGTTTCACCCATGAGATGTCATGAGTGACCATAACGTCTAACTATTTCATCAAGTCTACTCATTCCATTTTGGTGTTTCCGGTGCAGTAGTCGTTCAGGTGGGAATTGAAATTTTAAATTTTGAGCCAATCAAACGAATATTTGCTTTAATACAAACGCAGAAATCAGGTAAAGAGAACAAACCGTCATTACCAGAAACTTAATGGTTTTAAAAACTTAAATGATCAAGAACACGGATGGATTGAGCATATTTAATTTGTTATTTATTTATATAATCCCTACAAGCCACCGCCAGGATATGTGAGCATAAGCTTGGAGGAATTTAGTATTGTTTGGCTCCTTTGAATGTGGTTACCACGGAAACACATTTATTTCTGCGCCTCCTCAGTTTCTTTGGGTGGCCGATGGGGATGGTCCACTCCACCCAAAGCAGGAAAAGAGGCCTCGAAAGTAACCTCATGTGATTTGAGAAAAAATAAGAGTCAAGGGTCAAGCTAAAGAATTCCTTTGTTCTCTGACTGATTTTTCTGTGTTTGCATGACTCAATGCTAAATATTATTCCTTTTGGGGCGCTTTTAACGCACGGGCCCCAGAAGGAATAGCTTTAGCATTGAGTGATGCAAATCTATATCTAACGTCGTATTTAAGAAGTAAAACACCTCCTTTATCGTGGCATTTTCTTGACACGTCTCCGCACAACAATTCTCTTGCACACGCTGGGATGCTATATAAATTCTTGTACCGGCGAGAATAAATGTGTTGTAGAAGCAGCACCTGTCCATTGAATTTTATTTTAGCTTCGTTAAAAGTGCTAATAAAACCTATGAACTGATTTAAGAGGCAATTGGCGGTGAATCAATGATTCGGAGACACAGTTAAGGGAAGGGGGGGGGTGGAAGGAGCCGTCTTCCCCACGATCCAACATAGCTCGGATGTCCCGATCAAACATGGAGGTGATGTTGATCATTTTCTTGAATTTGGAAGTGATTATTCATTGTGAATATATCTCTAAAGAACTAACAGCGAATGGTCAGCACTATATAGAGGTTATAAGGAGGTCAGAAGACTCGCCATGTCCCGTTAGGGACCACAAATGTGGAAAAACGAGTCTTGGATTTCATTACGACAACGCAGGTGAACACATCATTGGCTGTTAAAATCCATTTTAAAACGACGCCGATTTGAAACTATTGAAGATATCCAACAAAAGTGAACCGTAGACTTAAAGGCTATCCCATAGAAGTGTTCCTGGTAGGATTCAAAAGCTGGAAAAAATGTTGGTAGCAATTTATACCCAGCCAAGTGTCGTATTTTGAAGGCAATAAGTATAATTAAGCGTACATAAAAAAATCAAGTATTTGTTCAAACAGTCTCATCTTTTTATGAACAGACCTCATATGTTGAGGCTGCTGCTTCATCTGATCCCCTAGGAATGTTACAGAATCCCGACATTTTTTTGTAAAATGGCGTCCTTTCCGCCACACAGCATCCCGCGAGACAAACAGCGTGCACTAATATAGTCGCAACTCGTCATCCGAGGATTAGTGCCTCGACTGGGAATATTCCTGCCCTGACCGCGGATTAATCTCGCCCGGAGGATTACGTCCGCTTAATCATTCGAGCGGAAGAAAAAGGTGGACCTATATTTGAAAAGTGGATTATGTCGCCGGGCTTTCTGAGGTTATTGAAGCAGGGGAGCGGACGCGTGGCGAGTGGAGGTTGCCAGTGTCAAAGAAATGGCTTGACAGTGACGACGCTGTAACTTCGCCGGAGTCAACAACGAGGTGGGCGGGTTGCAATCCAAGTGCAAGGGTATATATCGGGTTGCAAATATCGTTCGCCTAAACCCGGGTCGCCCCCTCTATCTGGCTTTGAAATCCGGTCTACACTGTCGAATTCGGATCCATGAATTCTGCACTGAGGAGGTCTCTCATTGAGTTATTTCCGACATCCGGTAAGACAGAGTAGAGTCACTGTCTACCCCACTGACCCCTGCTCTAATACCACGTGCAGCGACGCATCTTTGAACACTTGTTTCTCTGCAATAGGCAATTGCAGGTAAATTAATAGCTTGGGTACCTTTTTAAATTTTACATTGCATGGTGGAAATTCAATTTTTTCCAACCAAATCTTGGCTGCATTCAAGCATGCAAAAGCAAGCTGCATTGCATGTTCAAGCATTTAGATTGAAAGATGAACTCACGAAGGTACTAATTAATAGGATGCTCAAATTGCACACTTTTGAATCGACGTAGAAAAAACATATTTAAAAAGAGTTTAATTAGGTCTTAAAAATTAATCGAAATATTGGCCATGCAAGTTACCTCTCCGAACAAATATAATGACTTTTTTCCACTTATAAAGGATTATTTCAAAACTTTATAACTGTTAAAATAACTAAGTGGTAATGACAGAACAGGACGCATATGAAATTACTTCGTGAGGATCACGATGCTTCAGACATTCGGATCATGTTTTCCTCAGACGATAGGATATCATAACAACGTTGTTCGACCGCGGTAGGGTCATGTTCGAGTTAAATTAATCTGGTGTTTATTCACCCCCTGCCACACACACCCTAGCGGTAGCTTGCAGGGTACATGTAATAAATAAATGGTGAATTGAAAAATGTTCGAAGTTCAATCTAAAGGCCATCTTCAAATAAAATTACGTTTGCCCTTATTATAGGCGCCAAAATTGTCAATCTTACCTCAGGCCTGCTGAAAGTGAAGAGCGACCTTTGGTAATTGATGGTTAATTAAATATTTAAAAATGCCGAGACCGTAAACTTGATTGGTACTAAGTGATAAGAAAAAATAAAAAGAATAAGAAGAAAGAAAAAAATAAAAATACAAGTAAAGAGAGAAATAGGGAATACACACTAGGTCACTTGGGCGTGTTTGAGAAACAGTGACCCACGTATACCTCCCCAATCGAAATTCTTTTAAACCTCCCCAACGGAATTCTCATTCTTCTCTGAAGAGGCCTACTTTGCAGGCAAAACACCTGGTGTCAGGTTTTCTCTGGGTACTTACCTGCCCCCGATTTTAGTTTCTTAATTTTTGTTTGTGTGATTGATGGGTCACTGACATAAGAGGAATCCTTGTAAACCCTGAATGAGTGAGTGCGTGCGATTCACAAAGGTCCGATATACCTGAGTGAATGAGTGATTGCGTGTTTACAGCAGTCTCTTATTTTCCGTTTTGTTATTTCTGTGTGATTGGCGGGTCCCTGGCATAGGAGGAATCCTGGTAAACCCGGAACGTGGGACTATTTGTGAGTCACAAAGGTCCTTGTTTTCGAGCACACTTGAGTGATTGAATGAGTGAGCAAGAGTGTCCGTACATCCGTGTTATAATTGTATATTAATTTGTGTGATTGACGGGTCAATGGCATAGTAGGGATCCTTGTAAACCCCGACTGACTGAGTGTGTAAAATTCACAAAGATCTAACACACTCGAGTGATTGCATTTACGGAAGTCGTTCTGTTTCACTAAATCCTTTTATAATTTTCATTTATTTGTGTGATTGACGGGTCACTGACATAAGAGGGATCCTATTAAATCCACAGTGTGTGCGTGAATGTGATTCCACGGGTGGGTGACTCCATTAAAAGTTACTGTTGCGGTTGAAGTTACTTGGAATTTTTAAACGGGTTGAAAAGTGCGAATCACTTTTGGATGCTTTTGATCAAATTCCATTGCATCAATTAGTAGCATCACCTAATAGGAAGCCTAGGAGGAAATCTATTCTTAGCCGTGAAAGTTGAATTTGCGTCAACGTTACGCCATGGCGGAGGTATATCTCAATTCGGTAAGGCTGACACGGTGGAAGACATTTCACGAGCATGCGCGGGAAGGAGAACGAAATCTGCTTCGTTGCCTTGGGTAACACAGCTGTGCGAACCCTAGCCTCAAACTTCGCAAACTCGTGTTTGAAAAGATTTTGAACTTATTTACCATTAAAGGAAATAATGATCACAAAGTTGGAGACACTAAAATCTCCTTCAGCACGGAGAATAATCCGAGACAAGAAAACCTATTTATTAAATAGCCCCGATTTTAGTAGCTTAAAGTGTGATTACTAAACTATCGGTTTCCTGATTTCAATGAAAGCAGTCGAAAATGGGTTGTTGAGGGAGCATGGCAAAACTTTAAATCAGGATTTCAGTAGTTGAAAAACTAATACCAAGTAAAATGAAAAAAAGAAGAAACGCCGAGCTAATATGACGAGGATATCTTTTCAAATGGAAGAATAGCATTCATCCCAAGGAGATTTCATCAAGCCAAAGTTGACGCTGGTGATTATATAATTGCAAATATTTAATTTAGGATATTTTTAAATTCCATTGTAGTTACTTTTATACGTTTCCCCGACTTGAACATCCGGCTCAAGCAATAACACGTCAATAGTTTCTGTCTCCAAAAATGCAACCGTTATTCGCAGTAGTCTGGGGGAGGTTTTTCATTGACCTTAGAACTATACACTAATTAACTTTTAGGTGCCCATTTACTTGTGCTTTTTAGCGCGCAATATTGTCCAGAGAGTTTTTCAGATGCCATTTACTTGATTTCCCCGACCACTCTTAGGATGATGCCTGTGACAGTGGGCCGACCTATTGGTGCTAGCAAAAGCGCATCTGATGGTGCAACACTCTGGTCGACATTTGCCAAAGGCCTCCGTCAGACTGTTACGTTCACCTGATGTGAAATGGCAGCAGCGAGTACCGGCGAACTGTGGAGTGAAAACACTTCTTTATAAACTATGTATGAGAAGGTATCCTAAACTTTTAATTATTACTAAAATATACTCGGAATAGAAACTTAATTTTTACTTGTTATCCTGACGATTTCTCTACGTAGTCACTATTTAGACTTACCTTTCTCCCAGTGTTTCTAGACCTTTCGAAGATCGCCATGGCCTTGTAAATACGCTTGACCGCAGCAGATCGCGTCGGAAACCATTGTTCCACCTCGTGAATGACGCCATTTGTGTTGTCAAATTTATGATCCAGCAAAAATGTTTTCAGTTCTTGTAATAAGAAAAGGTCTCTTGGAGCGAGATCGGGAGAATAGGCAGGATGTGACAAAATGTCTAAACTACATCGCTTTGATTTCCGGTTTCGTCGTGGTCGCAGATTGCAGGTCGCGCCGTGTTTACTTCTGGAAAGGAGGGAGTAGCAGTGGAACCCAGCGTGCTGACACCTTTGATGTGTACAGTTCTTCGGCAGTAATTTCCCCTTCTCTGCCCATGCTAAGATCTGTCTTACCCATGAAAGTTTGGATGATTGCTCTTCGATGTACTATGGTGAAGGTCTCCACTTCCTTCACTGTGGAAGAATCGTCCGTGAGTGATGGCCTTCATTTTCTTGGATCATCTCCGAGGGACATGAGGCCAGTTCATAAATTCCTTTTCTACCTCACCACTGTGTCATATGACGACCAATTATTTTTATAAACTTCCATCATTCCATTCATTATGGCTTTTATGGCACTACACGCTTTCAAATGAAGGAAATAAATCACGCTGCGAGCCTCTATCTTCTCTTTCCTGCGAATTAATTTAGGCCACGGCTTCCTGAAACAAAACAAATCAGCATTAATGGCTGTAACTTACACCATTATGCATCGATTCACTTGCAGAATAAATTTAATCCAAATATCTTGGTCATTTCTTATTAATAATTACTTAAAAACGATATTCCCACGTAGAAAATGCTGGTGTGTTGGTAGAGGGATCAGGTTTCAACGTTGATTGAATACCACTTGTCCGATATTGGTTGTATGGTGATACGAGCCAGTTTTGAGCATGTCAAATAAGTGTCAGGGCTTTATTACCTCCACAATTGCTCGGTTCTGTGTTTTTGGTCTTATTAAACGTACTTCCCTCTTATACACATAATCCATGACCATACCTATTTTTAACTAATGTAATCGCGTAATGTACTAGGAAGGAATTTGCACATATCTAAGGGAGATATTACTTCCATTTGTAATTTTTATGTTTTTTCTTAAAAAAATTTCATAATTTTGATGAATCCGTCTCCATTTTTCCGAATATTTTCTGCAACTTAAATTAGGCTATTTAATAATGCTAATGTTGTTAAATTTCGAGAGTGAAAATTAGTAAGGAAACATCTCTTATACAGTGGCCTAGCGTGGGTAGCTTCGTTACGTTCAAAGAGGGGAAAAAGTGAAATACATTTCGAAATTATGAAGGCAAATCTTTAGGGGGAAAAGAATGTGCTGAATTTTGACGTAAAAGTATGAAACCCTTTTTTACCTGATATTTTTGCTCAAAGATATCTGAAATGAGTACGCTAAAAAGGACTGGAGTTGACCCTTGAACTCTCGAATTAGCATACAAATCGCGAGACAGGTTGCCTTTTTTTGAAAATTAATGTAATTTTGAGCGCATGCAGAAATAGAGAAAAATGTGAAATAATGGCAACTGTGAAAGTTTAATTTTTGAGACTTTATATTTTCTCAGAGCCGAATCTGCGTAAAAAAGTACGATCGCTCTTTCTTGATTTGAAATTATATCTAAATTTAATTATGGCCACAGAATGTTTTTAAAAGATTACTATCAGAATATTTTAACTTCTTAGATTTTTAGGCTTTTAAAGTAATTGAACCCTAATTTTGCTCATTAAAAAAATTAATACATCATGCAAGTTAAAGCGCGTAATGTGAAATTTTTGGAGAAACATTTTTCTATCAAATTAAAAATGTGAAATTTTCTCGGCAGTATTTTTAGTAGAGAATACTAATTACCAATTATCTTAGGGTAGAAACAGTGTAAACATAATCATTATTATTATTGTTCAATTTAAACGTTATAAAGCACATAATTATGCCACCTAAATGTTTTAAATAATTAAATCTCCAATCATTATAATATTAAATTATCTATTTCTTAAACATTATTTTTTGTGCCACACCTTTGATTTCTTTCATTTATTTGGTAGTAGATATTATAAAGTAAGGTGCATGAAATAAAATTTTCGAGATATAATTTTTCCATTTAAAAAATTAATTAAATGTTTCAGTAGCGATTCATTAACACCGATTATGGGAGAAACTTATAATTTTTCTTGTTTTCATTTTATCCAAAAAAAATTCAACGGAAAAAACATAAACAACACGGCCTTACTAAAATCCAAATAGCAAATAGTTACGATGCAACGTTTTTAGAGTGTATAAAACTCACTTTGTTCGGGATTCGAACCCGGATCCCTTGATACTCGGACGATCACTTTATCTAGTTAAGCTATGAAGGCGTTTTCTCACGTTCATAAATTTTTCGGGCTTTAAAGGAACAAGATGTTGTGACGAAATATCGTTCATACAATGTCACAGACAGTCGTAGTCGTGCTCTATGCACCACGGTCCACGAGGTTAAAACCACCAAAATATCGGAGTGCAAGAAGACGCCTCGGTAGCTTAACTCGACCGGGCGTCGAGGGATCCGTGTTCGAATACCAGCCAAGGGAAATGACTTGTGCACTATAATTGTTGCATTGTAATGCACATTTAGCGGATGACACCGCTAAAAGTTACTGTCCCGCAGTTTCTTGGAATTCACTTGCCAAATTGTTGCTTGGAAATGATTTCTCATAGCTGGAAGTGTGGAGGAGGAATCAAATGGAGAGAAGGTGGGGTGGATATGAAATGGAACGGGCGGCTGACGTCAGTCCCCATGGCGCCAAGGTTGGAGGGGGTTGAAGGGGACGAGGGTGGGAGCGCGGGGATTAGTCGAGCTTCCGGGGGGTCCCTCCCGATGGAGGGAATGAAGTATTCGGCTAGGGTCCCTTCACTACGCCGTGTGCGCCCCTGCTCCAGCGAGAATGGAGAGCAGGTGGCGTCCACGCACGCACCACACGCCTCTGAATGTTCAGCGGCACAGATATTTCGATCCCTCCATGAGTAGTTGCCAAAGGAGAAAGGAAAGGAATGCAGTGAAAAAAGTCATGCACGCCGATATGAACTATCGAGTGAGACGAATACAAGAACTAAGAAGGCGAGAGCAAATAGAAAATAATTATTCTGAGTGCAATGCTGAAAGCTGATTTTGTAATCCTTATCAGGAACGACAGCGAGTCTTTCTGCTAATCAGAAGTGGGAATTGATCTGTCTCTCGCCTATACTTCCCGTATGTTGCATAATTTTGAGCGCCTTCTCTAAGTTTACACTATCTCCTTCCCTGCATTATTCCATTCCTCTTCATACTTTCCAGCGCACTTCACGAAACGCCCCGAATGCTCCTTGTTGCTCTCGGAATCACCAACAGTTCTCAGCGCTGGGGCAACGAGTTTCCAGCGTAAAAATAGGTTATTCTTTATGAGTTAACACATAATGCGTTAACGCATTATGTGTTAGGCATTGAGATTCAAGAAGCAATTTAATATTTCGTAAAGAAAGTTAGGTGTATGCGTATGTTAGTTGGTAGTTTATGTGTTTGCATGTGTGTGAGGTGTAGGATTTTTGCATGAAGGTGTACCATGTTTTGTTTGGGGATTGTATGAATTTCTGGCTTTCGCATGCGGTTTTTTTTCTTAATTACGGGTGGCACCCTAACACCCCTCGGCGCACGCCCTTACGCGGCTTGAGGGGTATTAGGTAGAAGTAGATGTATGAAAGTAAAGGAAACTTATATCAACTTTCAGAACCCTCTGGAGGACTCTATTATTTCAAATTCAACTGTTTCCAAGGAAAAAAAGAGTGAGTTATGAGCAGGACGTAAATTATGAAATAGAGAGTTCAGTGCTAACTACGGTAGATCAAGTTAAATAATTTGGGTTAGTCCTGATACCACGCCTTAAATCGGGAGTACATATGAGGGGAATATGCGGATCGACCCTAAAGAAACTCGGCTTTACATCTACATCTACACAATGCCCCGCAAGCTGCCGCATGGGGCGTGTGGCATGGGGAGTATTAGGTCACCACCCGTAAACTAGAATAAAACCACATGCAAAATCATGTTACCTCAGCACAAATATTAGTTTGTCCATGCACTCGTCAGACCTTAACCACACGAAAGAAAGTTCTCACATGTAAAAATACTAAATAACAGAAATAGTACATTCAAATCATGCAGTAGAGCTCTTAAACAATGGGTCTGTTAAATAAAAAAATAACACGCAAAAAAAACATGCAAGACAACGACAAATATATACACTACCAATTCTAATGATTTCCTACGCGTATGCTGTCATGTCTACTATGATCTCCAATGGTTCAAGGAAAAAACGACATTTTAAATCCATCCGTTCTACAATAAATCTCCCTTATTTTACGTTGGTTATCTGTTCTACGTATCATAGTAAGTGGTGCCATATAATATGTCTTTAACTTCATTAGATAAGTGACCTGTCTCAAATTTACGCAGTAAGTTAAACCTGTTTTTTAGACCCATAGTCATCTAGTGGCTCCCATCCTAATTCTTCCAATATTGTCATGACACTACTACCTCCTTGTTTGTGACAACTTTTCACAAACCTAGCTGCTCTACGTTGCACCCGATCTAGTTCCAAAAGTAAACCTACTTTATGAGGATACCGTGAACTTGCAGCATACTCTAGGTGGAGTAGTGGACTAATGTGAAATAAAATAGCTCCTAGACCCTTTCATTACAATTCCCAAGTATTCTTTTTGTATCCTAACTCTTTATTTGCTATTCCACAAATTACAGACATGTGTTTTCCCCAGGACAGCTTTATGAAATGGGTGTTGGGAAAATGAAATGAGAAAGGAAAAGAGAGGTATTATTTCGCTTTAGTTAGGTCCCATCTGGACTACTCCGCAAGTATTTTATAACCTCGGGAGAAATCGTTTGTAAAAGAATAAGCTTGTAATCAGAAAACTCCTCCAGGTTTGTCAAAATTTGTTACAATAAGAAGACGAGTGTGACGGGCCTTTTAGAGGAATTAGACTGGGAGCAACTTGAGACGCGAAGAGAAAAAGTGAGACTTTGACGTATTTAACCACGTTACTAAGGGAATTGCTATGGCCTCACACTAATTGGGCAGGTTATTTTCGATGATAAATTAAGAGATGTTGACTCCAGCACACATAGAGACAAACATTTGTTATTTCCTCGGAAAATCAGGAAACATCACAGTAGTATTAATAGCAAGTCAACATCGCTCCATTAGGAAACTATATTAAATGGTGCGTAGCCATCTACTACATTATTTAGTACTTCTGCTTGTGTATATTAGTTAATTTTGTAATATGTATCTTCATGAATGTAATTTATTATAAGTGTACATGAATAAAGACTTATATGTCTGTATATACGTCTGTGTGGGTGTTCATTGGTATGTTTTTGTTTTGTTTTGCAAGTATTGCATTTCATTTGGTGTCCTAGTAACATCCGCCACACACCCTCGCGGTGGCCAGCGGGTTGATATTAAGATGCAAAAGGATTTAAATGAATGGGCCAAGCGAACGATCGGTCATTTGCACTCAAGGATACAAAGTGTGGAGGGACACCAGAAACTGGAAGCGACTCTCTTGAATATCCACGGGATGAGTGGAATGACAATGGCGGCCCGTACGCTGGGGCCGGTCGAAATGGCGCGTCATCAACCGGCCCTGGAAGACTCCCGCTGCTTGCTTCTAACGGCAGGGGGGCCACATTTTCCACCTGTGACGTTGGGGGTGGGCCCATGAGTTTCATAGCCATTGGTTAATACAATTCTCCCCTTCTTCCCACTTCCAGCTCTACGTGGTCTGTCTAGGCGTGATGGAGGTCTATCGGTGTTGATATAGCGCTGATTGACAGAGGGCACCCGCCATTGACGGGGCCTTACAGCGTAGACTGCGGGTCGTAGACGGAGAGCTTTCGATCGCAGGAGATGGGATAGCATTACGGAGTAAGGAGGGGTTGGTGTGGAGGGCAACGACATCGAGCGGGAGGGAGGATCAGTGGTTGACCCAAAACACACTTCAGGAGGTAAAGGGAGGTCAGTGGGAATCGGGGGCTCGCGAATTTATTTATCGCCCACAACCTTGACTCCATCGGCGAAGCGAACTTCACACCTGCCAACGCGGCCGAAGATGTCCTGCGAAAGGGGACCGCACTGAAGAGGGAAGGCCAAAGACCCCCCTTCCTTCCGGTAGAGGTTGAAATCGGTTGGGAGGGATGTGAAAGAAGAGGTTGAAGGGGGAGTGGAGCGGCGAAGGGAGGGAGATCCCATGTTTCCCTCTCTGGCCCGTCCTCTCTCTCGTGGAGATGTTTCGCGAAGAGGGGGGATGTCCAAGTCGTGCACCACGGGGAATGGGGTTTGTGGTTTACAAATGGTTTCGAGGAGTCGGAGTTGCTGGGGGTGGAGGACGGGGAAGGGTTTTACACCGCCGAGAAGGATGGTTAGAAGCTGATCCCATTCTCGCCCTCCCCATTCACCCCTCGGAAACCTGGGCTGGTGATGGCCGATGGGGTTCATGTTTAATTACTTATTAGACTTCGTGCATCAGAATTTGTAATAAAGGCGAAAGCTTGCGTTTCCTAAAGTTTCGGTTATCTGATCGATGCTGCACTACCACAACCTCAGTCAACGACCCGAAGGCTTTGTTTTTGTCTTATACTTTGCGACCAAATCGATTGCATAAATGTTCCATTCATTTCTTTTATCATATCCAGATGAGTGATTAATCAGTTATACGTAGTCTGCACATTAAATACGTGAACTGGTGCAACCTGGCGGCCATGATGCGGACTATAAAAATAACGGCGCTAGTTGCGTGAGACCCAATGAAGCGTCTGTGGTTGGCGGATCTTCGAGCTGTGCATATGGTGCTTGTTTTGTTAGTTTCCGTTGTCCTTGTATTTACTCTCTGTCGAAAATGGAAAATGACGAAATCATCGAGCAACGAATCAACAAGTTTTTCGGTAAAGTGCGGTAAAAGTTATCAAGGAATTACTGAAATGTTGACAGCTGTTTACATTGATAATGCTCTGAAGAAAATATCCGTTTTCAAGTGGATTAAGCGTTTAAATGATGGCCGACAAGGCGCAACGGATGGTGCAAGGTCGGGATGACCTTCAATCACCTGTGTTGACGAAAGAATTGTTCGTGTGCGATCCCTTGTCCTTACCAATCATCAAAAAACTGTCCGAATGATAGCTGATGAACTGAATTTAGGAAAATCAGCAGTGCACACTATTTTAACCAAACATGATGGATCATTCATCATGACAATGCACCTGCACATTCAGCATTGATTGTTCGCCAGTTTCTGGTAAAAAATTCAATCACCATCCTTGCTCATCCACCTTATTCGCCAGATATCTCCCTCTGCTACTTTTTCCAATTCCCAAAATGCCAAAATGTGATGAGGGAACATAACTGGGAAGATATGGACAGAATAAAACAAGAAACGACGAGAAAAATAAAAAGCTTAACTGCCGAGGACTTCCAATTTAAAAATGAGAAAAGAAGATGAAATAAGTCCATAGCAACGAATGGAGAGTACTTTGAAGGGGACAACAACGATGTAGACTAACTTTCGGAACTTAAAGTTTTATGGCCTCAGTTCGTGTATTTATTGGACAGACCTCATATTCATGTCATCCCCTTTTCTTTATTTCGGAATTCATCTCGTGATTAACCATAACTTGTTATAAACAAATTGTCAATATTAGGACAAAAATTGCCAACAAAATGTGTGTTACACGTTAATTAACTTGTAACACACATTTTGTTGGCAATTAAACCATGGTTCAGGAATCACAAACTCTGGATTATTAATCCTCCCCCCGGTTATGTCCCGTTGGAGTTGAACGCCATCGTTTCCCGCATGATCAAGGAAAAGGCAAGTACGATTGGGCATTTCAATTTCCCCTGTCCCCGTCAAACAATTGTCTTCCCTCGGAGGTCGTCGGCGCGTTCGGAACGGGAGTGAATCAGAATTAACCAAGGGGGCACGAGAATATGTAAAATAAGGTCCATGGTTTATTCATATCTTGTTGACGTGTATCATCTCATTCCTGTGTCGGCTTGCTGAGGTGTTGACCTGCATGTGAAATCGTTCTTATCGGACTTAAGAGTATTCGTATTTTTGGGTTAGGAAGCGGACTTTCCTGGGTCCTAAAAATCTCATTTATTAATACTATCGTAAATAGAGCACCGCGTAAATACGGTACTTAAATTGCGTTACCTCGTAGTATTAGTGAAATTTTGTTTATTGGTTAATTGTTAGATCATGTTGCTTCAAATTAAGGTTATTTGGTTGCGGTGGGAGGATACTCGTATATCGTTCCTTCAATAGTATAGTTTGGTGAAGTGAAGTTCACGCACATAACAGATGACTGTCAATCGCTCGGAGCGTGTTTTCTCATGTGATTTTTGCATTGAATTTGCTGAAGTTTGCCAATGTAGCGTAAAGTGCATTTTCGGATTAATTCTGAGGAGACTCATGTTGCTTCTTGCATCGATACTCAGCATTTAGAATGTTCACCGTATCTCATCTTATTGCGATGGGTCCTTGTGAATAGAATGCTCGATTTGATTTGCTCACGTTCAAGAACTGCGTTTAGTATTTGTTCGAGTTTTTTCTCTTGTAGTGATTAGGTTGTGTGTGTTGTAAGTTTTTAGGTCAATGAAATTACTATGTTCCCGCACCATTTGTTTTCTTGGTCCAATTGGACTTGTTTACAATGTGCTGGTTCAAGTGCACTTAACGTCAGTTTGCTTTATTTTGAAAAACTTTTCCGTGGGTTGCATTGATGAGTCTAAAAAATATCTTCAGGCGATATGATACCTTTTGCGTGTTAGGGCCACATTTGGGACAATAGTCAATCGATTGACGACCGTGTATTTCGTCACGACAAAATACCTAATTATTCCCATGAAAAAATAGATGTACGTAGTGTTTGTGAATCAAGTACTCCCAATAAGGTGCTATTACCTGGGCTGATACAACATTCACATATAATATTTGGTTAACGCTGGGTAACCAAAGTTTACCCAAGATTAATTGAATTTAGAGGTTATAACGATATGTTAAACGAAGTGAGCGCAAAATCTATTCAGCCGTTGAATAGAATGTCAAGCTATGCAAAACAAGCGATTAATTTTTTGGATGATGATGGAGTGTAAAAATCCAGTAATTAGGGTAATTTCTGGGACGCAAGCAAAACATAGCGGGGTCAGGATTAACGGATAAGATTTCCGCTATTTATTAGGAATTAAACCTCTTAATTTAGCCATAATGTGAGGTAGTCTTATATTATACGAGGCATACCCATAAAGTAAGGGCCGTTTGGTCACAGGAAATAATATACTCATACGAAATCATTTTATAGGCGCTTTTAGTTAACTACAAACCTACTTCACTTTTCTACATAATCGCCGTTCACTTCTAAGCATTTTCAGTACCGCTGCACCAGCTACTTTAACCCCTCTGCATAGAAGCTTGCCGCCTGAGAGTTGAACCAATTGACAACACCGTTCTTGAGTTCCTCTTCGGTTTCGGAACGTTGTCCACCGAGCCACCGTTTCAGGTGCAAGAAGAGGAAGTAGTCGCTAGGTGCAAGGTCTCATCATCTCCATCTTGTTGGTAACGGCCCAATAACTCTCATCCACTGGACATTCTTTGCTCTTTGTGGTGGTCGGTGAGCATTTTCGGTGCCCACCTTGCACACAAATTTTGGTATCCGAGGTTTTCCGTGACAATATTGTAGACAGTAGTGCGTCCAAGTAGAGGGTATAGTATTGTTCAGCCAGGCTATTAATTGTCAATCGACGATCACATCGTAGGTTTTGTTCCACTTGCGAAACAATTTCATCGGTCAGAATACTGGGCCTACCTTTTCGCTCTTCATCATGGACATTTGTTCGTCCATATTTAAAATCACGGTCCCATTGTCTACCCTTTTCTTCACTCATAACTGTAGGTCCATAAACTCCCGATGAATTTCATCAGCCGAGAATCCCATTGCATACAAGATTCATATGACAGAACGCACTTCACAGCTGGCGGGATCAACGATTGTCGTAGACATTGTTGTTTGCATGCACGGCTAAGAAAACGACTTAAACAAAACAAATGCTTCTACTATATAGCTTCTCAATGAATTAGTAGTTGGCACTGCAGGAGTAAAACTGCGTTCTGAAGCGCCAATACTTAAATATAAGCAAACGAGCCTTACTTTATGAATATGCCTCGTATATGATATAAATTACAAAGATTTTGGCTGTGGAGTATCTTCATTCCACTCGCTTTTCAAAGTTTCTTACTTACCTTTCTTTTTATGAAGCAAGGCTATTTCTGTTCTCCCCTTCTTTATATTTTTTATTTAATTTTAATTATTTATTTATTTTTGTTTGTTCCTTTCTAATTTTACTCACCATATCCTGTGCCAGTTTGTCAGGGTACGGTTAGGGTTGATTTTTCCCATAATATTGTCTATCTTTGTTTAGATATTCCTTTTGTTCTTAGAGATAGAATGAGGGGATGAAGGGAAGCGAGCGAAGGCAAGGAGGGTGCGCAACCCCTCGTTTCGTCGTCGCCGTCGGAATCGAAAGAGTTCCCCCTTGCCTTGGATCGATACTCCTCCCCCAATAGAGTGGAGTGAATGTGCTTAAAAGGAATGGTGTCACTTATGTTGGGCTGCCATGGCCTTAAAGACCTTAAAATTTAAAAGAGGGGGCCCTAATTAGGTATTGAACTTTATGACTGCCAGAGGAGATCTCCCTCTGTAATTTCAATGGACGATTGGTGTCCTGCTAATAAAATGGGTTACTGCACTTCTCTGACAACACTCGAAGGAACATCATTCAATCCCGTGAACAAATTTAATGCTTTGGCAGTTTTCACCAAATTTCTTTACTCGGAGGACATTCTTCAGATGTTATGTCCTTTGGAAACTCCCTGCCCGCATCTGCTACTAAGTGACTCTAGCGCCACTCAGGCAAGCGAGTGAAGACGAGCGGAAATCTAATTCCGCTCATAATTGACTCGTTTTAAGCATTTAGCGAAGGGATGGGGTCTCCTTGAAATGCTATCAAATTCCTTTTTGCTGCTGCAACGGGGAGTACCGCATGTATTGGTTATCACTGTCTACACGCCAAAGTCCTGTGCATTGTGTCTGGTCTGTTATACGTACGTGAGTGGGTGGGCGGTGTAAGCTGCGACTTTATATCAGGGGAACGTAAGGAACTTCCTCGGCCGACATTATCTTATTAATTTCTGGATTTCAATTGATAAATTACAACCACACAACCTTCGTGAGATTATTATTCCTGTTGAACTAATTATTAGTTAGAATACTATTGCATAAGTTGGAGTCGCAAAATAAGTTTTGGGAAATTAAAAAGGTAAGAATTCTCCGAGAGGAATAATATTTGTTTTACTTTCAATGTCCATTAACTCATGTAGTGTATGTTAATTTGCACTATTTTAACACGCTGCAAAATTTAGCAGTATCTAATCGGATAGCATTTAAAACTGAGCAACATATGATGCAAGAAGCAGCGTTACGCTCGTTTTGGTGCGGCCGAAGTGAGGAGGCGCGCTCCTTCCCCAACTTCTTGATGGAGAAGACACTTTCATATATAACTGGAATAACATTGTTTTTCATAGTAGTCTAATTGTTCGTTTTAGCCTGCATTATCGGTGAGATTTAAATAGTTACTGCTGTTGTCATTCCCGATACTTTAAAAGCCGTGAAAACTTTGCTGAACGCATTCTCTATAGACTATATGTGCGAAAACATATGTGTGTATATAAAGAGTAGTATATTATTAGGTAATCTACCGGTTAAGGTAGGTTTTTGGATGGACACAACTATCAAATAAACATTTTGTGACTCCCCACCTAGCAAACTAATCTATATCAGGTCCCTCTTCATCTCGGTGTACTTCTTTCCTCTATATTGGTGGCTGAATTAGGTAGGGATTCTAGGATGGTTAGGGAGGAATACTGGCCGAATGAAAGGTAGTGGGAATTTGTGTGTAAAGGGATAGGAAGAGAAGAGGGAAGGGCAGAATTACAGATGAGCGGTGATTGTTCATTCAAATGGATGACAATGGATGGCTAATGATGGCAAAAGATATATAATGTTTTTCGAGAGGCAATTAGCGTGGGAACGAGGTGGTGAGGTGGCAATGAGGGGATATTGGTAGAGGGGAGCAGATTTGATAAGCAGACATTTTATATCGGGGGCGATTGCAAGTAGGGGGAATATGAGGACATTTGTCAAGTGGGTCAATTGTCAAAGGGTGAGTGGATCTCAAAAGGTTTTTGAGATTGGCGGGTCGTCTGTATGCGAGAGAAAGGCATTGGGGCACTAAGGATGAGGTAGCGTCATTGTCGTGTAAAATAGGAAACAGCTCTTTAAGAAAGGTTTTTAGTCATACTTTACCTGTCGCAATAACATTTTCCTTTAATCAAAAAATACAGAGAGGAGTATTCCTATATACTGTCGCTATAGTTGCCTCAGAGGAAATTTCATTTTTTCAAAACAAGCACGCCGCGAACATATATTTCTTATCAATTATTCGCACACCTATCAATCTTCATCTACCCTAAAACTTCAAACATTGTGCAAAATACCCAGAATCCACTATTTTCTCAATTTTTCCACTTTTAACGTTCACCATGAAGTCTTTCTTCCGATCCATCCTGGAAAACAATGCTTCATTATTTGGCGCCTTTGCCCTCAAATTTCGTCCGCTCCGGTAACTCATCAAATACATCCAAGGACATTGTAGATCTTGCGAGATCTAGGGTAGCCATGGAAATCGCATCGCCCGCACTCGACTTTAAATAATGAGGATTTAAACTCGATCGTCAGGCAGGAATGAATCGCAGGCCTCCAGACAGGAAGTCGCCAACGCTTGGGCTTGGAAACCAGCGACGCCCACTTAAGGAACATCGGCCACACGCTGTTCTTTTCTGTCGTGACAATTAACCTACGCTGCAGGATAGAAACGATTGGCTACTCTAGTACGGATCATCATCATCCGCTTGAACTCGCCAGATTCCAAACACCTATCCATCACTTCTCACTCCGCAATGCTAACCAGAGTGGGGAAAATTTTTCCACATTAGCGATTAAGAGCCGGACCCAAATACTTAGATCGGTGGAAATGTCATTCTTATTTCTAGCCTCTAATGGGAATCATACCGTCGCTTATTCTTTGACTCCACTACAAGATTACAAAAAATATTTTCTCGTCCCCCTGAATCGCATCGCTTTTATATCTGGAGGTGAAGTTTATGAGAAATCTATGACGTCAATGGCCAATAACTGCCTTTTGGAGCTTTATGATACTTGTATTTGATGCTAGAAATTATTATTCAAATACAAAAATCTGTCAACTAAGACTCTCGTATCCAGGCAGCCTTGACTGCTTGACAGGTTGGTACTGTCCTGAGAGAGTTGGCCGTGGGCGTGAGAATAGGGGGGGCAGGAGGGAATGCCCTCCCTTTTTCTCCGATGCTGAACGAGGAGGCAGGCTTGCTGATCCGCTTTCCGGTTCGGCGGGGTGGGGCAGCGGCAGGCGGGCGGGCGGGCATACGTAAGAGATGGATATCCACTATCCTGTCACTTCACGTGAAACATTCTCGTGAGTAGTCTTCTTGCATGAGTACTCGAGGAGGATATCAATTTGAAAGTACACAACGTCGGGACCGGTCAAAAATGACATTTCAATTACATTGCTATTCCACGTTTCAAATTATTTGGCGGTAATAGGCCGAGAGTTTGAGAACTCTCATAAGGAGGCAGTAGTTATAATTCATTGTGTAACCGTACATTAGACATTCAGTGCGATGGAGTGATCGGACCCCCTAAAATGCAGCTGAAGGTATTTATAAGTCTGTAGCGAAAGTCAACCTATCAACACGGCTATTGACGTGTACAAGAACGTGTGGCAGGGGGTGACAGATCACCGGCTATTCAATAAATTACATGTACTAATTAAAATCTATGCTGAAATCCTGTCGAATAAAGTACTTGTTGCTCCCATTTAGCGCGTGGCCTCATCCTCTGGATGCCACCAAGTAATTGAACAGAAGTGAAAACACTACAGAAGAATTGCTACGGCGTGATCTTAATTCTTATTCTCGAGACCCACGCCAATCTATGAATTTGGGACGCAGAAAAGAAATCTGATTACTTAGAGCCGATTACGGCATTACAACAAGATGTATTGCACCAGTATAGCCACGCTTGACTAATAAATTCAGTTCTACGGAGTGTAAATGAGGCATGAGGGGAGGGTCATTTTATACACTTCAAATAAGATGCAATGAGTCATTTTATTTACTGAGTACAGATATTTGGCCTTCCGATTTTGTATCCCCTTCAAATCATTACAGGTTACTTATTTTTTAATTTTATTTTTTAATTGAATTAAATTTGTTGGCTTGCACGGAAAGATAACGTTTAGCTAACTTTTTTGAAAATAGACAACTTCTTCGATCCTTAAAATGCGATGACCCGAATTTGTGAGCTTCATTTTTGGTTTACTGTTATCACTCAAACTTTAGATTGCCAAAAAGGATATATAAGTGCGGTAACTAATAATTTTTTTGCATAATTTCGTTGTCATAAATTAGTGAATTACAGATTACCTCGAAATAATGTAGATTCGTTGCATTCTTTTGAACTGGCCGCTAGTTTCCGAATATTATACGGCAATGGCAGCGGAAGCACCCCCTCCCATCCTACTCCCTCCCTACCGGAGCCCACCTCGCAATGGGTTTCGGTAAAATTGCGGAAGAGGCAACTGAGCCAGCGTGTTACTCGAGATTGCCACAGTTGAGTCGAGGGACGTTTGACATGAATCCCTATGGAAACGCTTGGCGAGAGAATTGATTGTCGGCGGGGGGCAGGAGTGGTAGGTGTCGCCATCGCTGGGGCACCACTTACAGAGAAACCGAAGCCCGTTCACCGTTCCTGCCCCGGGCGGACCGGTCCACGCACCTCTGCAGCCCCACCGATTAATTACTCTTTTCAGTGGTGAAATTTGCAATCCTTTTTAAATTAAAGACTTAGGCTAACATACTTTTTACCTGTTGGCGGAATCTTCTCTGACTGCCCATTGCGTTAGGCACTCTCCTTCACCTCCGACGTTTCGATCAACGAGTAATTCATCTTCTTCAGGACAAGTTAGCTTTCACACACGTACTTCCGACCTCCTCCCAACGTGGAACACTTATTCAAATACTCAACTAGGGAACAAAAAGGGCTCCTTTCATAGGAAACCCTCGGCTTAGGTTTAGTAGGTCGATCGCCGGGAGATGTGTACTCATCGTCTATGGGGATAGATGATTGGTCCGCAGGATGTCCATCTTTTTTGTGCCTCTCAATTGGCTCTTCTCTCCTCTCCCAAATATATTTCATTATGAATTCTTACGCATTTACTGCGTTGATAGTCGAAATCTTAATTAAACTAATGCTATGCTCCGCGGCTGCCGACCGCTTATTTTTGAGATGCTTACTGAAGATGATAAATAAATCGTTCATCAAAACGTCGGTGGCGACGGATGAAGGGTCTAACCCGGTGGAAAACTCGAGAATATCCCGCCAATAACCATCGTATGGCGGGGAAGCACCAGAAATGTTTTATGCTTTGCACATCACTGATTTAAAAGCTTTGGTTTTCAGCCTGGCGATGGCGAAATGATTAGCATTGGACTGTGGATGATATGCATCAGAGAATGAAAGGGAATGCGATACAATTGCATTACTCTGTGTAAGAAAAAGTTGAGCGATATGTATTATTGCGAGAGCGTTTATATGGATTTCAAATATCTGCAGTAATTTATTCAATAAAATTTGATGTATTCATCAAAATCATTATGGTTTAGCAAATGAAATATATTTTTCTATGAAAAAATATGGGATAGGCCGCTCTTGTTGCCTTCTAAGGAGTCTGCCTGTTGAAGGAGCTTGAAAAAATGCATGGATATGTTTTTGTTTTGTCGCACACGCATTGTTGCGAGTCGGCATCGACATAAATACCCCGCGTCTTACCAAAAGGTGGGTGGCAGGGGGTGCAAGTACTATATGAGACCGGTAGGTGATTAGAGAGGATATGATAGAGGAAGGGTGATGAGAAAAATATTCACTAAAAGACTGTCACATAACGTACACATTTTTACACATGCTGTAGCGAATACGACAAAACTACGGTTAATTCACCTAGTAAATTAGTTTCTGTTATGCATCTAATTGAAGTACGACAGGCATCTACGATTTACAAGACAGATCATGCAGAATTGAAAAGTAAGAGGGCAGAAATTCTACTATTACAAGTTCATGCAGCTCATGGCCGCCGAATCGACTGAATACACTTTCTCCCTGAATGCTGTCAGCACGTGTGGAAAGTGGTGATGGAAGTGGAATGAATATAAAGAAAGCCCGCTGCACTTGAACTGCCGCAATGATTATTACTAACAAAGAGCAATGTTTCGTTCACTTTGGTTACCTCCTTTCGAAGCGAAATACGTTTATGTCGATAGACATTCATTTTTGAACCCTTGATATTGTCATTGGCCTGCAACGCCCCGGAAAAAAACACTTTCCCCGGGAGACGCTCTCGTTTCATTTCCGCCCACTCGAGTCGGGGCAATCGCCTTGCGGCCCTCGTCACCAACCGAGCGCCGTCCTCTGGAGCCAACACGCTCCCCGCCGCCCGCGACCCCTGACCCCGAACGGCTGACCACTTCCTCTTTCTTTGACTGCCAAAGCGTAGCGAAGGGAGACGCGCACCTCACGCCAATTTCCTCCGTTCGAGCGCCGCCTTTTGATCATCCGCCCCTCCCGGAAACGCCCACCCCTCCTCGCGCCGCCCCTCACACTCCCCTCCTACCTCTTTTTTGACCTCAATCCAGTCCATCCTGAACACGTGCGCATTCTCATTCATTTGTTTTACCACTGTTAATATAACAAAAATGAAGAACGCTTTTTTAATCATTTACTGCAATATTTCCTGTGTATTTACTGTATAAATTTTTTTCTGCAATTATCAAAAACCTGCCAACCACAGTAATTATCGCTAAGGTTTTATTTCGGCGTGAGAACAAAACTAACCCCAAAGTACATTATAACGGGCACTAATAACAATAGTCAGCTACTTTTTCAATGCTAATATTACATTTTTATGAAAGTACTAAGAACCGGAATATTGCAACGCTTGGCCCACCGGGATCGCCCAAGGGATTTGGACTCGGGACCCTCGGGCAGGAAGCCAATTGCTCTATATTTTTTATTTCAATTATTTCGGAATCAGTACATTGGGGTTTGGACGAATGCTTCCCATTATGCAGGGCCGCTCTGCCCCTCTGGGGTCGGCCCACCCCCGAAGTGTGGGGATATCTGGACGAGAGAGGCAAACTAAGATTCACACCACAGCTGAATATATTGAATACTTCATAGATCGAAATTTGAAATGTTTGACATTAATTATTCTACAAATATCAATTTTTAATTGTTTAATTTTTTAAATTTTTTTAATTTAATTTAAATTTTTAATTTTTTTAATTGTCTTCAGAGCTTTTTAATGAAATTTTTGTTGAATGGCGTATGTTGAGTGGTAGACATTTATAGTAAGTCCACTCGATGGTGTGCATTTAAGTTTTGGGTCATTTTGACAATTTTTAGATCTCCCAATGAGTCTTTCTTTAAATTCTAACCATATTCCTTAAATTTATAACGCTACTGAATTCAATTCTATAGTCAAAAAAGGCACTAAGCACTGTGAACAAGCTTAGGCAACGATCAAATCTTACTCAGCGAACCACGAATTAATTCCCCAAATCTTTTCGTATTCTCATCGTTTCGCATCAAAAACTCAAAAGTGTATTGGAAAAAAAAGGGGAGTGCGATAGGCCATCCCTAGGATTCATTACACACACACATCCATACCACATTCCTAATAAGTAAATATTCCCCAACTTTCCCCTCCTCCACATTGATTGGCATGGTCTGGCTCTCGTCTTGAGATGGGACTTGGGCGCCGGATTGAAAGAGGTTTTGTTGTTTTTGTGAGAGTTTGGAAATGCGAAGCTCGGATTTTTCGATTGAAGTTTCGAAAGTGGTCTCTACTTATTATCTCAAATGCAAAATTATCACTCTGCGCACAATAATTCTCTTTTACAGGATGTATGCTATTAGGAAAGATTGCCGTACCCACGGCCTCATCGGGAGTGTATGGTGTTAACCCCAGAACGATTTATCCAAAACTCGGAATTTCAGGTCAATTCACTCAATGACACATCCATTTTCTCAATTTGCTCCTGCCTGCGGCGCCTTCGACCTTCGGGAAATGGATGCGATACCAGAGAAAGCCCACCGTTGCCGTCCATAATAATCATCTGATAAAAGGAGGCATTGGCCGCTTTAGCCGGAGCTATTTACCTCAATGAGGTAAATAGCTCCGGCTTATATATAAATAGCAATTCTTCATCATAGCACTCGCTTTATTTATAACGACCGGGGAGTTGAAAAGACTATTACTACAAGACTATTAGAGATCTTTCGTTGATAATGCGCAGGTACGAGTGTTTCTTATCACTTTCTTGGGAATCACTTCATGTCCCAGCAGAGGTCCTCTTGTATGAAGGCAGCATGCTAAAAGTATTATTTCCAGTGTACTTTTGGTTCAGAATATGTTTCCAACCATCACAGCCATTCTAATGTTTTTAGTAACTACGAAAGTGTCGTGCAATGTTGTTCACTTGCCTACAAGGAAGGGGGAGTTGACCGTGAATTCAATCGACGGGAAGGAGTGGAGCAGGCTATGAGAGAACAGAGAAGAGGTCACGGATAACGCCGACTCGGATTGAGTCCCTAACCGTGGTCATGCCAATAATTATTGGCATTATTAATTATAATTAATCATGCAGCTCTATTTTATAGCGCTATTCTCATTTGATTCTTTCTTCATTTGAGTTCAAGTGGCGAGAACATTTATATGTTGCGAGAGTGATCTGAAAGATGTTTTTTAAAAACTACTCATGTTAAAAACCCAACTCACACGACCGCGTTGAGGCCCTATTTCCCTTCAAAGCAGGCGCGACCCCTTACGCAATCCCACTCTTGGCCCATCGACCCATCCACTACCGTAAACACTCTTGGAGGACTTCTTCCTTAGGGGGATGATGGTCATCTCCGCCGTCGTCTTTTGCATTATCTCTTGCCCAAAACGGGGCTCTTTCATTGGTGTATTCTGTTTCGGAAGCAACCAACAAAAGTCTAGACATTAGAGATATCTGGATGGCATGGACTAATATCCCATGTTTCGCCCAAAAAAATCTTGATCGGGGGCGATAAATGAGCAGGAGCATTGTCACGACGGATGCCACTACCAGTTATTGGCCGTTTTAAGGTCTGCTGTTTCGCGCCAAACTGCATCCAGGGAGGCGGCGGAGAACTTGTTGATATTATTGCCAATCTTGGTCCTTATGGGTCGCATTTGTGATACGTGATGCCTCGTATATCAAAGATAACAGCATCACCTTGATTTTTCTTCGCACCACCCGCGCTTTTTTCGGCTTTGGGGACTCGGTTGATGCTTCCATTGCAACTACCGTGTTTTGCTTTCAGGTCGTAGCCGAGCTGCCAAGACTCATCTCCCATTATCTCGGGGTTCAGAAACTCAAGACCGGTGTTGATATTGTCCCGAGTTGCAACCTGGCCAATTGGTGCCCTCCCAGAATGCTGGTCACTCTCCACCGATGTGCAGCCATTTTTGAATTGGTGGAAACAGTTCTTAATTTTTTAGAACCCATAGCATCGTCTCCAAACACCTGATGAATCTTAACGAATATTTCCTTTGAAAACCATCAAGATTTTGGCAACATTTGGCGCAGTATCTTTGCTCAACCCTTTCAGTCGCCTAGGGCGTGAAATCAAAAAGGGATGAACACTTGTGTATGACAGCAGCGCACTCGTGGAAATCAGCTAGCAACAACTGGCTCACTCGAAGGCGGCATTCAAGCATGCGCATTATGATGTCATTTTCTTCCTCTGTGCAAAGCGGTGCTGCCCAAGCACAACTGATGTGCACGGGAAAATTCAAGGTTGGATTCTTTCTCAACAGGGCTCATTCCATTATTCGTTGCTCATTTAACAATTCATGAGTTAATAAGAAGATACAATATTGGTCAAAGGTTGAATATATTTAATGAAGGTTGAATTCAATACTTGTTTAACAAAAAAACATAAAAGCGGAAAAATTAAATGTTTTAAAACTGGAGTTTCCCGTCTGTCCGTCAAATAAGCCCGCTGTCGGCACCAATGACCTCCACATGATGTAGCAATAACATTTAAATATAATACCCATTCCATCACGGGCTGATTTTTCGCAGAAATTAATACGTAGTATTAACAATCTTACTGAAGTAAATTGAAATGGAAACACCGGTTCATTTTGATATTCAAGACACCTTTCCTCCCCACCAAGTCAAAGGAATCTTTGATATTTCGTGAGTTCCAATAATTATTGATCTTGCACCCACGTGTTGAAGTGACTTTTTCTCGATTTATTAGACTATATGATTTGTTAGACAGGATTGTGTAATGAATGCTGGGTATTTTGTCCTGTGTTACCAAAATATGCTTTTATTTTATTTTATATTTATAAAACTAACAGCTTTCATTACATTTAACTGTTTATTTCATTTATTGATGGAGGAAAAGAACAAGTTTCACTACTCATTTCCTTACTTTTTTATTTTTTCTGTTATCACAAAAAACATTCTCGGTTCAATTAATTAATTTAATTAATTCATTCATTTTTTCAGGCAACTCATGCTTACACCTAAAGATTTACGAATCATACTTTTTCATATTGCTTTGTAGAATTTATCCATGACAAATGAAATTAGTTCACTTGCAATGCAATTCACTGCGAAATGTCATTCAAATAAAATAATTTTCATCGGTGGAAGCATATCGGAAAAAATCGCTTTATTCTGGATTTCCTCACGCGCACCACATAAATCGCCTTCTTATCAACTCTCCTCCAAACCTTTACATTACTTTGAAATAATGTCGGTATTTGTTATCTTTATTTGACCTTCAAATTAGTACCAATCATTGAAATGTCGCACGTTGTGTACCACTCACCATGGTTTCTCAATAAAAACTTTTCAGGTTTCGATAAGAGTCTGATTTTGTGTTCAAAATTCAAATGTGTCGACCAAAAATGTTATGGGTGGTCTTTTTTATCAGGATATGACGAGCATTATGAGAGTTTTTAAATGATTTGGCTAGATCTCCGTTGTTGCAGGGGGATTAATTGCGTTTCAAAAGGAATATAACTCCCTGTTTTACGGAAAGAAATCCCGAAGCACTGAGAAAAGACTGTAAATGGTGAACTCGTAAGTTTGACATCACGAGGACCTAGTTATTGCCAAAACGTAAGGCCATTCAGCTCAGAAAAGGTTTTCCTAGGCCAAAGTCGCGTCTACGTGACATCGGCGAGTATGGTAATGGGTAGTGGACAGGGAATCGGTCGCCGTAGGGGAGCTTCGAGGGTCGTCCGGATTCCAGGCGATATTGCCCACGATTTCTTGGATGAATGCACCCTTTCATCCCTTCTCCCTCCCCTTTCCCCCTTTCCCTAAGAGTTTAGATAGTAGAAGAGACTCCATAGTCTCAATCTCGCCCCAAAATAAAAACTATGGTTTATCTATCTATTTATTTATCTGTCTATCCCAAACGCTGGTCACTCACTCCGTGCTCACGACACGTTTCTCCGCCGCGCCGTCGTCTCCGCCCCACTCTTGGTGGGATGGGGTGGGATATTGTGTTGGCGGGAATATTGTCAGGATGGAGCAGGGGCGCGTGGACCTCTGACGTGTGCCCCCTCCTCCACCCCTGTCTTCCTTTCCGAGCCCATATGGGAGAGTGGACTCGCCGACCTCTGCGCATTCCGTCGCAAGCAAGCAAATAACGCCCACCGCCCGCCTCCTCGCCCCTCCCGCCCCATCCACCTCCCCCGCTTGCAAATAAGCCCTCATTTACACCACTCTCCGCTCCGAGGGACGAGCATCCTTTGAAGTGACCTTCGCTCCCTCCCATTGTTTGTTTTTCCCTTCCATTCGAAGCGCCCTCACTCGTCCTCGACCCCGTTCACTACTTCGTCATCAGACCGGGAAGGCCGGACGCGCCTTGCCTGTTTTTTCCTCGACAAGCGTGACTCCAATTAGCGGTTTAAATTAAAGTTCTTCTGTAAACTCACGTTTTGTGCACTTCCGGTTCACCTCGCCGAGGGAAGTCTGCTCTGCGTGAACTCTCTCGCCGGCGCCCTCGCCTTGCGACCTCTGGGGCCCTCGGGCCCTCACGGGAAGGCTACCGGCGATCGAATTCGCCGCGCATTGCGATATGCTACTCGCGGGAGGGAATCAGTGCTCCACGGCAAACTCTGCCATCACTCATAGCGGACTTGTTCCATGATTGGACGACAGGTCGGACACTACTACGTGGAAAGATCTGTTTTTCAATGCCCGTAATTATTCGCGAGTTCCATGAAATTTTAAGTGGAAAATAAATATTTGCCCTTCCGATTCCTGTATTTGTCCAGATGCGAAGTCGTTTCCCCAGCGTTCGGTGAATATTCCAATTTCCACATTTGCCCTTGATGGGTCCATCCTCTTTGGTTCGTGTTTATTAAAAAATAACCTTTCCCGCCGCTAACGTAACCTTTATCAATAATGATAACAAATCAGAAAAACACTTGATTTTATCCTTTCTCATTGAATTTTTAGTCAATTGTTTCTCCCTGTGGATGAGAGATATTTTTTAATTATTTAATATTGAATTGTCGATATTGAGTTATTAATTATTATCGAATATTGATTATATTGACTATTATTCAAATTCACTATTGCATTTAATTTTGAACGCTTAATAATTCATATTGAATATGTCGTTGCGATGGATTTTAATGAAAAAGCATGTATTTATAATAATATTAAATGGTATATACGGATGTCTTTTCAGTCAAACTTTCTACATCATGAATAAAATTATCAATTAATATGGATTATTTTGCGTGCATTGAATTCTTGGCCATTAATTTTAATTGCGATTCACTGATGAGTTGCCGCGTTGAAAAATTGTATTTACAAAGAGCCACTTACGAAGGGTGTTCAGATTCTAGTATTGCGTCAGCGACAAGCGTTGCATGTTGAAACATGTTCAGTTCGTCTGCGACAGCATTCATCATATAACTACTTAATCGCATGCTAGTTTAAGAAAATATCAGAGGCGTTTACCAAGATTATTAGACGTCAATCCTGGAAGGACCATTGATTAATCCATTTTTAATGAAGGCATGCCAACACGAGCGTGTTAACAAAGATCGAACTTTGATCTGAATATTTCCATTGATTGCTAGTCGAACGAATGATTTTTGTGGTTCATTTTATTCCCCATTTTAGTTTAACAAATAACTAATTTATTAGATGAATTAATCCTGCTTTTGGATTAAGTTTTCCTCCAGTATGTAAAAGGTTTGTATAAAGAGCATCGGCAGCAATTTTTTACTGACGTGAGCGCAAAGTGCCGAATTCGGATCGTCGGTTGAGTGTACGCATGATTGCAGTCCTTATTGGCATTGATAAGATGACAGTACTCACACTATTAACAATGAAAATTTGGCGATGCGAAAGATATGCAGACGCTATACTCGTCCCGATGATCTTGACGGACGGCCAAAAAAGAGTCGATTTTCTGCTTGGCTTCCAGCAGACTGTTTCCTATTCCTAAAAGTGGAATCCTCCCTCAAAGGGCACCAGCATGGTGCCGACCCTAAGTGTCAGTAAAGAAGCTGGCGCGCGTACCCTTAAGGACCTTCCGGTATCGGTCTACCAAGGAGCCTTCGATTCGCGGAAAAGCCGCTGGGAAAAGTGTGTCCATGCTCAAGGGATGTATTTTGGAGAATTTGGAGAGGCATTGTATGAGCAATATCTTAACCTAATTTATTTTTATGAAACCTTTCTCGAAACATTTTATCCAAACCATCAATAAATGTTTTCACGTTATTTGATAATTTTTAACAAATATTTTTCTCTTTTCTCTTTCTCTCTCACAGCATCCCTTAAAATTTACCCTTCCCATATAGTGCATGCACTCTCTGTCACACCCCATTTTGGTGGATCGCGGCATATTTATGTTAATTTCGATCAAGTCTCATTGTCTACAAATATCGAAAATTAATTCTGATGTAGTTGGCGATATATAATATATTAAACCACCCTGCCTGGCATTAAATAAAATAAAGTCACAATCTGACTCACTTCAACCGTAGCACGGGGATCTAGATGCTGCAGTCAAATCAAAAAACGTTTTATTCTACCGAGCGGTCGTCATGTGATGGACATACTCGTACAACATCTATCCCTAACGTAGTTGGACTGGGTCAATTAAAGAAATAATTGCCATATTGATACATTACCTCAAACGTTTCCAAAATGGAACATTTTTAAGTCCACATACCGCAGCCATCGGGTTTTTTATACTTCTTACACCTTCTGGAAGGCCACTCCCTCCCTCACGGCCGGTCGTAACGATTCCACCGTCCCGTGGTGACGTATTTGTAGCACGGTTTTGAGACGGGGGAAAAGAAAGAAGTATGGTGGGACTAAAAAAATTGGATTCTCACTTACATGGTCGAGAAGCTCTTGACGGATCCGCGTGCGAGTTTCCTTTTGTTCGCCCGAGAAAACTCGCGGCACCAACTTCGTACACACCTTTCTCAATCCCATGTTCTCGGTTATAAGTGGATTAATACACTATTAGCAATACCAAGTTCATCAGAAACTATGCGAATACTTAATCTGCGATTCCTGTCCAAAAAAGCCTTCACTCTTGCAAGATGTTCGTCATATCTTAAGCAGGTCATGAGTCTCTTTCGCGGTTTTGCCCAGATTCACCCAAAATTTGATGGCGTAGCGGTGTTCCAATTAACCAGTTCATGACGAAGTGAAACGAGGTCACGTTATAGAAGCTTCTCAAACGAACGATCCGTAATCCGCCAAGGCTAGGAGTCAACTATCAGCAGCCTTAAGCCTTTCCTGAGACTCCCCTTCCCACGAGCCAACCCAGAGAAACCGCCGCACTTCCGTCCGTCTATCCGGGAAAAAATCATACTACTTTTGGAATAGACCTTGTACATGTGTTTGTATGGGTGGAAAGAAGGCCCTTTCCTTTTCCTATGAAAAGGAAATTGTTAAACGTGTCATCATTTTTGAAACTGGACGTATGAGCCTACTATAGAACACACGCTTATATCATGTGCCTAGAACACACGCTTGTCAATGCAGAGGTCTCACGCTTGATTCCCCTTTAGGTGAGTTTTTCTCCATGTAGGGCCTCCAAGTTCGTAATCGTTTCTATTGTTGAAGTACTTTATAGGGGTGACGATTAACATCTGAGGTCATTTGCGCCATTGGGAATAGATGTAAAGTATGATGGGTGGAGAGAAACCCGGCGTCGACCTTAGCCTAGCCTAAATAATGAATGGCGCCAAGGAGTCAAACTGTTTCACGCCCCATCCAAAGGACGGCGTACTCCCTTAAAGGGCTCTCCACAAAGCCCCACAAGTAGGGATCGGGATACCAAGGAAAAATATCTGCCCGGGCCTTCTGGGTGGAAAGCCAGTACGTTAGCCACCACACCATCTCGATTCCCCCGTCTATTGTTAAATCATTGTAAAAAAGCTGAATGTAAAGGGTAACGTGCTGTTTTCGGATTAATGAGGAATAAATAAATAAGAAACAAAACGACACCGAAAACCGCATACTCACCGTCCCTCTCACAAAACCTCGATACGACAAACATTTAAAACACATAAAAACACACAAAACGCACATTTAGCAATAGAAAGTGGACGCGAGGCTAAAAGGATAAACATTAAATTGATCGCCAATCGAAAGGAAAAATTCGAAAATACGAAAAACTTGCATATAAATTCACCGCGCTCACACCGTTGAACAACACCCCCGAAGAATAATGAATTTCTTTCTATTCCGTTTGAACCCAAATTCACCAAGGGGCTCCACAGTCTTCAAACAAGTGGGCGCCAATATGGGTTTCAAAAACCCAAATACTCTACGTAACTTACTGGGTAATCCAAAGGACAAAACGGAGAAACCCGAGACAAGCTGAAGGGCAGCGCTTGTCACGCATCATGCGCAGCATACGAATGATGATCGCATGCGATCCACATTCTATGGGTGAAGTGTGTCTGATTGGGAATTTTATCCGGATTCATATCATTCTACTCACCACAAACCCTTATAATTGAATATTCAACAGTTTATTTCATACCTTTGGCTACAAAAAAATATATTCGTCAGAAAAGATTTTTATTGACGGATTTCTTTTTTTTAAATCCTAATGCACTTTTCTACACAATACTCGCCGTTAACTTCTAAGAACTTCTCATAACGCTCCGCCAGTTTCTTTATTCTCCAAGCAAACGTAGCAGTTCACCGCCTGGGAATTTGGCCAGTAGATAACGGCGGTCTAGGGTTGCTCGTCGTGTTCAGGGCCTTATCCACCCACTCACTAATTTCAAGTGCAAGAAGAGGAAATAGTCGCCAGGAACGAAGATGGTGACCGAAAAATTCTGGTACACTCAACATTGCTCGGTCCGGTGGTCGGTAAGTATTTTTGGTACCCGAGCTGCACAAAATATGTGATATCCGAGTTTTTCCGTAACAATCGTGTAAGTAGTGGTGCGTCCAACAAGAGAAAATCTATCAGCCAGGGGACCAATCGTCAATCAGATCGTAGTTCTTGATCCACTTGTTGAACTTTTTCATCGCAATGGATACTGAGCCTGCCACTCCGCCCTTCACCATGCACCTTCGTGCGGCCATTTATGAAGTCTCAACACCGTTGTCTAACATTTCCTTCACATAAGAAGTGTAAGTAGTTTAGGTTAAGTTAAGAAGTACTTAAGTAGTTAAGAAGTGTAAGTAGTAATTTATCCAGAGATTACGCACAAATTCTTTGCCTACAAGAAACTTGAGCACAAAAAATTGGAATCAGGGAACGCAGTTTGCAACTTGTGGGGGCAACGATTTTCGACAACGACATTCTTCTCTGCATTCGCCGACAGGAAAATAACTACGGAATCAGAACAATAACCTCATTGGTTTCGGGAACAATCAATGGATAGCTCTCTGACTGTGTACGACCATGTTCTAACCCGGCAATATTTTAATATAAGGCAACGACAATTACTTTCCAAATATGCCTCGCAAAATTCCCATGTGAATTTGCTGATAAGCACAAGGCATTCGTGGAGGGCGAACCCCGTTCAGGACGCCCAACGAAGTCCAGAATCGACGAAAACGTGAATTGTGTGCGCGAAATTTTGGGCATTTGCTGACACACTACACATTTCCACATTTGCGCGCGCGTGAGAGCTGACATCAAAGACACGGTCAAGCTCCACCATGGAAATGCCCCCTGCCACACGTCCTTCATCATTACCAACTTCCTGGCTCGGAGCACCACCCTCCTCCGGCCTTAGAGTCCCGACTTGGCTGCGTGTGACTTGATTCTGTTTCCTACTGAAGAGAGAGCTGAAAGGAAAGCATTGGGAGGCCGTGGAAAACATCCAAAAGCATATTATAACGTTCCTGAGAGATTTTCCCGTCGAGGAGTTCCAGGGCGCCTTCCACGCTTGGCAGACATGTCTGCATAAGTATATTGATGCAGAGAGTGAATATTTTGAAGAATATTAAGCATTTGTAAAAGTACGATCAATAAATCCAGTTTTCCGAGATAAATAAATAAAATCATGCGCATTACTTCAATAATGGACAATGTATCATTGCTAGTCTATCTTTTAAGGTAGGTTTTTTATGATATTATGCAGTCAGTGCTTTTTTTATTAGGTAATCTACCGGTTAAGATAGGTTTTTGATTAACACAGCTGACAATAAATATCTTTTATCTTCTGAAAGGCAAAGCGCAATGTCAATACCAGGTTCCCACACCATTACGGTCAATGATTTATCCGTAATCACTGACACCAAAAATGTCAAACTCTACGCCAACGAGACCTTGCTTATGCACATGAACTGAGGCAACATGATGAACGGCGAACCAGGTATGACTCACTGCCCTTATTTGACGTGGTTCTCGAGTTAAAAAGTGCACAGGCAACGCAATGAAATGGAAAACACCTTTCTCTCACTTCCCCTACTCTTCTTCTCACCCCTATGCTTGCCCCTACCCCGCCCCGAGAAACCCGGCCTCACCCCCGATACCTCCCCCACCGACTCCCACTTGAGCACACTCGTGCTTCGCTACTGTTTTCTTCCACGGTGTCAAATTCTCACTCTCGTTGATGGCCACCTAATTGGCCGAGATATTGTTATTTGACTTACGGCTTTAGCCAATATTTTTGCAGCACGTGCTATCAAACTAATCTCATGTCATCACAATTCTAAATATCTATTTTTGGATATTGGTCTCAATATACTCTCCACCTAATCATCTGGCCATAATCCGGTGTCATAAATCTTATTACATAATTCTACCACATGCCCCGATCAACCGAGCACTTGAAGTATCCTCGTTAAGGGCGTTGGGCCATCCCGCCATCAGATCGTGCGACCTCCCCATTCCATGAATGTAGAGAGCACTCATTTGATCGCGCCTTTCTGATGTTTGACCAATAATTGAACTCTACCCTCCCGAAACCGAGAGAGATGAAGAGTAATCTGGAGGTCGTACTTCCAGTAGTTCCTTATGGTACGAAGCATTCTCTACCTGGCCTCTGTCGAGAACGGACGTGCCTGACCTCGCTCGCTGGAACCGGTTTGACCGTAGCCGAGCTTACCTGCTGTTACTTGTGCGCCTCTGTGCATATTCTTCCCTAGTGAAGTGTAGTGTGGCGTTAGATTTTATGTTGTGATATAGCTTAGTTTATTTAGTCTTTGTGCTGCTTGTTATTATTTTTTAATAGTGTGGTGGTAATTTTAGTGGGTATTCTTAGTGGCTTGTAGTTATTTGTTTCCCGCTCCTCTGACTGGTTATTGGTGAGTACTCTCTCTCTTCTTCTCTTATTTTCCACTGAGTAGCCACTTACAGTTACAAGTACAGTGTCCATTACATTAAGTTACCAGTTTCGTACATTTTTGTTTATAGTACCGCACTATATAAAACAAAAACATATCTTTAGCATGGCAGGTTTAGGTTAGCTTTTATTTTTGGGGAACCCCTCTTAGACATCTTAGCATAGTGTATACAGGTTAGCTTTTGTTGGGACTCGGTTAATAACCAGGATGGCTTCACCTAGGTCCCCTGTTGCCTTGCTCGAAGGCACTGGCGAATGCGCAGCTCTAAGGGCTCGTATCGTCATGTTAGAGAGGATGGTGCGGGAGCTTCGTTCGGAGATCGCCGGAGGGAGGGCTCCCCTCGGGAGAGTTGGGACTCGGTGTGGGAATTCGAAAACCCGCCACGCCCATAGGGATGCACGGATTCGTCCGAATGCTACACGTGGCTGGGCGATTAGAGACCTGCCTCGTGTCCCATCTCTCAACGAGGGAGTACCTCTTGTCCGTAGGTCTGACGATTGGAGGGTTGTATCTCGGGGCAAGGGGAAGGTAACGCTGCGGCGAGGATTGGACTCGGCGGAGGCAGACACCATCCCCGTCTCCAACAGGTACCAGGTGCTGTCGGATGACAGCACCACCGCACCTGCAGCTCCTACCCCTACTCCGAGGGCACTGCCTAGAGTAAGACATCAGCGCTCGGGAAGGGAGGGAACCGTTATATTAGGCAGTTCTAACGTCCGGCGTATAATGCATCCGCTGCGCCGCAGAGTTCAACAGGAGGGAGGTGTTGGATTCTTGTCGTCCTGGTGTATACCAGGCGGCGGGGTACCCCAGGCGACGCAGGCGATGAAGGCGGCCGTCAGTAATACAGGTTGCTCAAAGCTACGCATTGTGGCTCATGAGGGAACAAACGACGCCTCAGAACGTGGATCTGAAGAGATCCTGCGCTCCTTTAAGGAGATGCACTCGGAGGTGAAACGGGTTGAGGCAGAGTTGAAGGTTCCTCTTAAATTAAGTATTTGTAGTATTGTGCCACGTACTGACCGCGGAAGGCTCGTTTGGAGCCGAATAGAGGGTATAAACGAGAGATTGTTGGGATTCTGTCGGGAAATCGGAGCGGACTTCGTTGATCTGAGGCCTGTCCTCTCATCGTGTCGGGTACCCCTAAATCGCTCCGGGGTCCATTATACTGCCGTGGCATCACAGTGTGTAGCGCGTAGGTTACACGAACACGTTTCTAGGGTTTAGCATAGTTGGAAGGCAAGAGCGCAGGTCATATATTGGGATAAATAAAGTAGAATCCAGCGCTTTTTGTCACTTGAGATCAGGTTACGCCTCACAGATCCCAAAAATAACAGAACAAACACAAACTTGTTTTAATACAACATACAACCGACAAGTAAAAGTAACCGACAACCCTGGCATTGACGTAGAAAGACATTTGACATGCACTTCTCCACAAACGTGTCGTAAATTACGGTCAGACACAAACAAGGGCGTTACTCAAGAGAAAAACAATCTAAATATACTTGTATTAAATTGCAGAAGCCTCAAAAATAAAATAGCGGATCTCGAGCACATAATCCAATGTCATTCGGCTGATATAATATTAGGCACAGAGAGTTGGCTGTGTAATGACATCAATGACCAAGAAATTTTCCCAATAAACTTTACAGTTTACAGACATGATAGAGGTACAAGACCCGGAGGAGGAGTTTTCGTGGCTGTGAAAAGTAATCTTGAAAGCAGACAACTTGCATTTGAAAATAATAACATAGAAAGTGTTTGGTGCACCATACTGCGATCCAATCAACCCAAAATTAATTTATGCTCTTTCTATAGACCCCCAGACTCAGATTTTCAAACACTTAATACCCTCAATGAACAAATAAATAAATTTACACGCAAAAATAATAAATGCATCAATATAATTGGTGGTGACTTTAACCTCCCTGGTATCGACTGGGACAGCAATAGCGTTAAATCTCGGACCCGTGATCGCGAATCTTGCAATTTCTTACTAAAAATGGTTCAAAGAAACTCGCTCCATCAAGCAGTACGCACTCCCACCCGTGGAAAGAACATATTGGACTTATTTCTTACGAACACACCAGAACGCATTAATGGTGTATCAACCGACGAGGGTATGAGTGACCATAAATCAGTTATTATCAACTTGAACGTAGAAATAAAAAAGAATGTTAAGCCAAAAAGAAAAATTTATAATTATCACAAAGCAGATTTTGAAACTTTTGCCAGCCATTTAAACTCTTCACTACACGATTTCAAAACGCGCTTAAGTCTTGCCACCGTGGAAGAAACTTGGACACAGTTTGTCCAAATTATGCAAAAAGGAATAACAGATTTCATCCCTGTAAAATACGTTAAAGCAAATCGCGACCCCAGGTGGTACAACAAAGGCGTTAAAAAAGCCCTTCGAAAGCAGAGAATGTTACACTCTAGGGTAAAGAAAGCAGGTCTGAACTCATCACCCTTGGACAATAAACAGCTTTTGGACAAGTATAGATCCTCTAAAATTGAAACTAAAACACAATTACGTAGCGCTTTGCGAGACTTTAAACGTAAAGTACTCTGCGAGTATTTGAACACTGACCCCAAAGCTTTCTGGTCATATGTTAGGAAAGTAAATGGGGGTCAACAAACCGTGGCTTGCTTAAGGGACTGCAACAATATCGTTCATACTGACAGTGAGGGTAAAGCCAACATTCTAAACGAATTCTTCCAGAGCGTCTTCACGAACGATGTAGCCACCACGTATCTCCAAGAAACAATATATACTGAACCCATGGCAAAAATAACAGCGGACGAGCAAGGAATTACCAAATTGCTCAAAGACATTAAACCAGACAAATCCCCGGGTCCCGAAAACATACCAGCTAGGGTGCTAAAACACTTAGCTCCTAACATCGCCCCGTATCTCGAATTTATATTTAACAAATCACTGACTGAGTGCAAAGTCCCTAAGAATTGGAAAACCGCGCAAATAACGCCTATTTTTAAAAGTGGTGACAGGGAGGACCCCAGCAATTACAGACCCATTTCTCTCACTTCTATATGTTGCAAAATTTTAGAGCACATAATTGTCAGTTCCATAATGAGACATCTTGATAACATTAACTTTTTAAGTGACAATCAACACGGATTCAGAAAAACCCGCTCATGCGAGACCCAATTAGGATTGTTCACATATGACTTAATTTTATCGGGTGAAAGTGGTAGGCAAGTGGATGCGATCTTTTTAGACTTTCAAAAGGCCTTTGATAAGGTTCCGCATGGTAAACTCATCCATAAATTAAAGGGCGCAGGTATACACACGGGGCAATAAATTGGGTTGAAGACTTCCTTTCAGACCGGGAACAGAGGGTAGTCCTTGACGGCGCTAGTTCTACCAGCGTACGAGTAACCTCGGGGGTTCCTCAGGGAAGTGTTATCGGACCGTTACTATTCTTGATTTTTGTTAACGATCTGAACCGCTAAGTGAAAAGTAAGATAAGGATGTTCGCGGATGACACAGTGATTGATCGGGAGATGTCTGGGGATGAGGATCGTTTAACTCTAGCACGTGATTTAAATAGCATTAATGAATGGTGTTCAAAATGGGGATTGCCTTTAAATCTTAATACATCTACATCTATCTACATCTACATAATACCCCGCAAGCCGCCGCAAGGGCGTGTGGCGGGGGGAAATTACCCATACACGTAATAAATGTTCGGTGGTAAATTTCTTTAAAAGATCCACGGGATTAGTTTACAAATTAGCTGGAGTTGACCTTGAAGTAGTTGATACGGTGAAATACCTAGGTGTTACATTCAATGAAGACTTAACTTGGGGGACCCATATACGTAAAGTCTGCGGGCAAGCATATAAAAAATTAGGATTTATTAGACGCATTGTCGGCAGAAGTGACTCCAAGGTCAAGGAACGTTGTTATCACGCTCTTGTAAGGCCCCATTTAGAATATGCATGTAGCGTATGGGATCTGTGTGAAAAAGGCCTCATTCGGGAAATTGAGAAGGTCCAACGCCGGGCAGCTCGTTTCGTGGAAAACTGTTACGATAAAACGAAAAGCGTCACTGAAATGCTTATGGAGTTGGGATGGGAATCATTGGAAGAAAGACGACTCAATGCTAGGTTAAACTTACTAAATAAATTCAGATCCGCATGTTTCAGCACCGAGGTCTCGAAAATTATTCGCGCTCCAACATACATTGGTCGCTTGGATCATGGGTACAAAATTCGGGAAATAGATGCCAGGACTCTCAGACTCAAGGACTCCTTCCCACGGACAATACGGGATAACAACTGTAGGGTCACACTCGGAGATAACAAAAATGCCACTTGCCACCCTCGGCGTCTAGGTAACAATTAGTTAAACTCAATTGCATGCACTTTCACTAACCTCCTGTGTGTTGTGTCAAAACCCTTCCCGCATGCCATTAAGTTATGTATTGCTGTTTACAGTATTGTTTTCTCTTCTTTTGCTACCCTAAATTTCCACTTCCATCCCTTGTCCCTCTCCGTGGGTGTGCCCTCCTCCCACCCGCAGCGTTGGGCCAAATTCCTCGTCTTGAGTAAGAGAGATTTTTATGCGGAACGTTCTTGTGGTGGTGGTAATTCCCCTGGCTACTTGCTAGAAACTAGCTTGCACGTTCGTGATTAATTTCTTGCTGCATCCTGGGGTAAAATTATTTGTTGTAGTTAAGCGCATGTACTTGCATGCTTGTGGAGTGAAGGGAGGTAGATGTGTGTTTCCATGCGCGTCGAATGATGGGATGTTACGATGAATGTGTGCACTGCTGTGGATTGGGGTTTGCATGTGTGTGTTGGTTTTGAATGCGGTATTTCTTTTTTACTTTTTTGGGTGGTGACCTAACACCCCCCGCCACACGCCCTTGCGGCGGCTTGCGGGGTATTATGTAGATGTAGATGAAGCTGGATCTGCATATTACGGTGGAATGAAGGAAATGGAATTATGATAATTAAAAGTTACCCAAAATGAGCAAATTGCTCCTATGAGATATTCGACATTACGCTATTCGTTGACATTTATCTGAAATGCAATCCCCTAGTCGGGTTCTCGTGACTGGTATAATGGCGTTTCTTCCTCGCGGCCGATTCATCCGTTCCTTTCTCCCCATGCCCTCTCTCTCTCCCCTCCAGCTCCCCCCACTCGTCTCAGGAGCGGGAAAAAACTCCCTTGGCATGCAAAAGTGTCGCGGGGAATGAGTTTAATCTCCCAACCCTGGTTTCCATCCGCGAATTGAAATGTCGTGACTCGTCCCTCGTCGATTGCCACTTGTATCGCCGTCCTGCTCTGTGCCAGCTCGGAATGAAATCGTTCGAAAATTTAATTGGGCGGTTGAGGGGGGGGAGGGAGGAAGAGGAGGGAGGAAGTGGAGGGAGGAGAAGGGGAAGGAGGGAGAGGAAGAGGAGGAAGGGGCAAGGGGGCAATTTTTGGGGAGGAAGCAGACAGGGCTGTCCATAGGGCTGTCCGGTCAATTTTTCCATTCCTATCGCGAAATGAAATCTGGTTTGGTTAACTCATGCACTCCCCCATAAGTTATTTTCAATTTTCTTATTATTCATACGAAGTCATATTAGTGCAAATTTTACTCTGTACCAGGTATATTAGTCAAAATTACTTACAGTAATACACCTAAACAACTGCATCTTTAGATCTACACCCTCGAAATTATCCGATGTCTCGTAATGTCTGGTCTCCCAATGCTTTCCTTTCTATTCAATTTTTTTCCCTTTGTTCATCGCAAGATACCTCCCATATTAGAAATAAGCTGGCCCATTTTTTAGTATCACCATATTATTTGAATTTTTGTGACAGATTGTTTGAGGGATCTTTTTGAAATCTTTATTAAAATTTTTAATACGGTATCCACCTGCTTAGTTCCTTGCCTCTGTTTCAGGGTACCATGAATAGAAATTTCCAATTGTGTTTCTTATGGTGCGCTTTCCTCAAACATGTGCTTGGTTCGGCAAAGTTTCCTCCCACCTTCATATCTCATAGCGTACTGCTAACAATGGCATTTATTTTGAAGGGCGTCTGGGATTCTCCCTCTCTCCATATTTGTACTGGGGGCAATGCGAGCCAGCAGTAATGAGCCTTCTTTGGGAAAAGGCGTTGCTAATTATTAAGTCGTCACGTATTCTGAAGGTTCCGTCATTCTTCTGTCACGAATGACCCGACCTACCCGACGATTTGTTAGTTTTTTCTCATAGCCCTTTTTATAAAAAACAATATGTCACTCTAAAGGTGTGTGGTTTAATTCCTCTTTGTGCACTAATATTTTGCTGCAGATGACTTAAGAGAAATTATTTCGGATATTGGTGTTTCTTGTACCGTCTGTAACATTATCGACACCTGGTGCTTCTAGAGAACGTACAATTCGACGTTGGATTCCTTTTTCTCTCTGGAATATAGCCAAAACGATTTTACGTTATCCTCTAAATATTAGTATGGCATTTTGGTTTCGAAGATATATAAGATTTTATTCATATTATTTTTCGCTTCTGCTCGACATTCTACGAATTTCCCTTGCAAATATTTCATTAAAATCCGACTTTATTTTTTTAACTTTTTTAAAAATTGGAGTGACCTTGTTGTTCAATGTGACTCGTTGTGTCCTCAAGTCCACATTTACTTCTTTCTTTTACCATCTTGTTTCCTTATCATCGCTCTTCCGTACCTGTGGAATAAACTTTTATATCCCAGTATGCATAACATTTAAAATATTTTTACAGTGACTTTTAATAATCAAACCACTTTACTTTTCCACATAAACTTTTTAATTTTTACTGCCCAGGTTTCGTTATAGCATAACATCATCAGGTAAAAATAAACAAGTCTAACACCGTATATATACATATCTCTGGGCGGAGGGGAAGAGGAGGGAGGAAAGAAAGGATTGGTTGAGCTATGAAGAGGGGGGCTAAAAGTCTATGGTTTGAGGCGGATAATATTATATAATTAGCTGGAAGGATATGGTCAATACAATGTTGCAAAAAGTCCACCTGACATCAGATTAGTCGGCGGAGGATTAGGGAAATGATTATTATGAAGTGGGAGAACGGCACTTGGTAATTAGTTAGGTGACTCAGTAGCGGGTTTGGAGGAGTCGCTACATTGTTGAAAAAGTCTCACTTGATTTCAGGTGAGCTGGCAGGGGGTGAGGGAAAAAACAATAACGGCGAATGTGAAGGGTAAAGAAAATCGTTGGTCAAAACATCTTCCCCGTAATTCGTGTGTTGAAGGATTTCCAACTGCTCCAGCGCATCAAGACGTGATGTTATGCTATAACGAAACCAGGGTAGTAAAAATTAAAAAGTTTATGTGGAAAAGTAAAGTGGTTTGATTATTAAAAGTCAGTATGAATATTTTCCACCAAGTTACGCCAGAAACTGTTTTATTTATTTTTACAGTGTTTCCTATGATAGCGCTTAAGTGTCCATCCTGAATGGTTGCAGTCTATGCCTTAATCTCTCCGAAGGCCATTCCAATTTAATTTATTGAATAGAAAATCCTTTTGTGACTTCGGTTTTAATTTCTTCGAAGTCGGTTTATCATCGCTAGTTATTTGAATTATTTATATACGAGGGTCATCCGGAAAGTAGTACCCGTTCGTGAAATAAAGACACAAAAGTAAATATTAACAAACATAAAAAATTTTATTTGAAAGAGGATACTTTAAACTACTTCTCAACATAATCTCCAAGCAAATTAAGGCATTTGTCATAACGTGTGACAAGTTTCTGTATTCCTGCTGCATAGTCCTTCGCCGCCAGCTCATTGAGATACAGGGTCACTCCTTCTTTAAGTTTTTCATCGCTGTCAAATCTTTTTCCTGCCAAAAAGTCTTTAAGCTTTGTAAAGAGATGAAAATCTGAAGGGGCCAAGTCCGGGCTATACGGTGGATGGTCGAAAGTTTCCCATTTGAATTGCTGCAAAGGTTTTTGTGTTATCCCAGCTGCATGAGGCCTGGCATTGTCATGAACGAGAATGACACCAGTAGACAATAGACCTCGCCGCCGATTTTGTATTGCCCGCCGTAATTTCTTTAATGTTTCACAATACGCATTGGCATTAATAGTGTCTCCACGGGCCATAAAATCAATAAGCAATACACCTCGTCGATCCCAGAAAATGGTTGCCATGAGTTTCCTGGTGGACAGAACTGTCTTGAATTTTTTTGGTTTGTTTGGTGAATGAGCATGATGCCACTCCATTGACTGTCGTTTACTCTCAGGTGATGCATAACAAACCCATGTTTCGTCACCAGTAATTATGCGAGTCAAGAAAGAGTCTCCTTCATCAGAATAACGTCCCAAAAACGTCAGTGCTGCAGCCATACGCTTGGTTTTGTGCTCATCTGTAAGCATGCGAGGGACCCATCTTGCACAAATTTTTGCATAATGCAGATGGTGTTTAACAATTTCATGAACAATTGTTCGAGAAACATTGGGAAAATGCTCACAGATGTCATCAATTGTGACGCGCCGATCGTTCCTCACGAATTCGTCAACTGAGCTCACCAGTTGGTCTGTAATGACAGACGGTCTCCCCGAACGCTCATCGTCGTGTGTGTTCCCCCTCCCCATGTTGAAGTTGCGACACCACCGCCGAACAGACGACTCGTCCATTACATTGTCTCCATACACCTCCTTTAATTGGCGATGAATATCACATGGGCGAACGTTTCTTGCATTGAGGAATTTAATCACTGCCCTCACTTCACAACTGGCGGCGTTCTCAATTTTTTTAAACATTGTAAACAATCACAGAAACAACACAGGCAATGCTAGCGTCACGCAACTTGGCTCAGAGAAGGCAGACAAGCCACTGAAGCTATCTGACCTCGTCCAGCGGCTACTCGCGTCGTCAGCACTTCATGCGGCACGAACGGGTACTACTTTCCGGATGACCCTCGTAGTTGTGAATATGTCTCGCTTAATATTTGTAGATATGCCAAGTATGCTGCTACCTAGTACTATTGATTTAATTTATTCATTCAGTAAGTACTTTGCGATTATATTACGACATTTTCCACATACATTGCAATTTTAAGTCAAAATTTAGCCAATAAATTAACGACAATTGCTACTAATGACTCCATGATTCGCTTTCTTGCACGCATACTTATAGGCTTGTCTAAGAATATAGTTATTTGGTCATCAATTGTTAGGAAGTTTTCCAAGAAAATTCAGCAATATTTTTACATTATTACTTTTGTTATTAAAATCTGAATTTAGTATCTCTACATTATCTATGATGGATTTCCACCAGCTTAAGTGAAGATTGTGCTATGTACGGAGAAATATAGCGTTGAATTACCCGTGTCTTGAAAGTTCAGCGATACAGAGATTGAAGCCAAATAGTAGGCATTTGATGAATATGTTCAACCGGTCATTGTGATATTATTTCTGTAAGGACGAGAGTAGCCTGACACAAAGTATACGAGGCAAGACCTCTGAAAACATAGAAACCACGTGATTACTACTGCGCATTTTTTCATATCTTACAAATAAATAATAACCCGCAACCCGCCTCAAGGGCGTGTGGCGGAGGGTGTTACGTGCAATCCCAATCATTACACCTTTAAATGTTTTTTGTATTATAAAACGAAAATGTCGACCTAAATTAGTGAATCTTATTAATTTATAATATTCAAAACTAAAATAAAATGTATACAATAACATATTTGCCCAATGTAATCATTCGAGGAAAAACTTGTATTTCGACAAAGACCTTTTCCATGTAAAACTGGTCTTTGAAAGCTATGACCATAGGTACTACATGAGCTATAGGTACTCATCGCTCACCTTCACTTATTTTAAACAAATTGCCAAAGAATATAAAAAGGAACCCTATTTAATTTCATTTAAAACTGAACAAAAGTAGCCATTGTTAATCAAGTGCCATTACAGCGTGTGGGTGAGAATATGAGCGATAACTTATGATAGTCAACTGTTTGACATGCAAGGGTGTACTTGTAGTCTTTTCGTGTATTTCTCTTAATTCTATTCGGGTTCGACTTCTGTATTTCGCTGAAGTGTGTGTTTTGTTTATTGTTCAAATTATATTTTCTTCTTTAAGAATATCTTCTATGTCACACTTGTACCAAAAGAAAAATATAATAAATAAATAAAATAGCTAAAAGAGACATTAAAATATGAAAACTGAATTGTTCATATTTTATAAAAGGAATCAAAATATCCGCTCTTGGCACCTTTGAATGTTTTATTCGATATTTGGTAAACCAATAAACCGATGCACAATTTATTTGAAATCATTATCCTAGAATGTGACTTTTTATCATTCACGAAAGATGAAATAAAAGTATGATAAGATATTAAAAAGGGAAAGTGGAATGGAAAAAGGAAAGGTATTGAATTTTAAAAACGGAAGAAATGATTGATCCGGCACTTAAAGTTTTGATCCTTCAGAAAAAGACAAACCAAACTGAAACATGAAGATATATATCTCCAAGAAAAAAAGGCATAGCAATAGATAAAACCCCTGATAGATGAAATACCACCGTATACGGCCAAATTCAACAACAGGAAACTGTAATTAAACTGTTTTAGCCAAGATCTATCTGAATATGGTTATGAGAAATCAGAGTGTAAACAACAACAGCCTTCTCAATGAACTGGACACTTAAATGATACTATATAGAAGTACAGTCATGCATGGGTATAGAGTGAAATCTATAATGTATAGAGCTGCTATAGCACCAATACTGATCTATATGGCGAAAACTGAGCTGGATACCGCTTGAACAAAATTTCAAATAGTGACCGGTTAGGTGAAACTCTGACGGGAACGACGTGTGTAATATTACTGGACAGAGTGGAACGGAAATATAAAGGAAAATATGCCAAGCATAAAGCAATAACAAGCGACTTTAAAAGCAGACAATGCCAATGGAATTATCACTCGAATCGCATGGACGATGGATGGAGGGCGAGATTGGTCACGGGGTAAAGGGTAATCAAATATCATAAGGTATGTATTCTGAAAAAACGTTAAAGCGCGTTGAAAAACTATCAATGTGGTGAATATTGTCGTGAATAAATAGAGATGCTATTTGTTCTTCTTTTTTTAATTTGGAAGTGCCAATCCTACACACGTTGCGAAATTGTCGTGTTGGTAACTGCACACACAAATAGTATCAAAAAAACGTTTTAGAAATTTAGACAATAAATTTATTAATTATGCAACTGGAATTATATCAATATAATTAAGTGTTTACATTACGTAATTATTAGATAAATATATTTTCAAAAATGTTTTTGACTTATTTGATTAAATTCCTGAAAATTATTTTTATAAACTATGAGCACCAAAAATAATTAAGCTTGTGCTTACAAATGAAAAGGTAATCAAATTGAATTGAATAGACAAAAATTATTTTCCTGGCCTAGTTATTTAAACACTTTAACTATTTACCTTTTACCAAGAAAGAGAGCATATCTTTAAAAAGTGTTAGGCACGTGTGATGAATGTTTGCATCTGATAACCAAGCATCAAGGAATCAATTTGCAAAGCAAATTGAAAGGCGAATTCGTCAACATGATTGGATTGTTTTGACTAATGACTCACGGGGCATTTAATTACTCATTTCAAATCAACCATTTTGAGCGTGCGTGTATCGATCACGCGGGGCCAATCACAATTCAGCAAAGGAAGCTGGCGACACTCGTCAACAACGAGACCCGAGCCCCACTGCAGCGGCAGAAATTTAGCATGCTGAAGCACTCTGGGCGCTATTTGCATTCCTTTCGCCGCTATTCATCTAAATTGAAGAAGAAAGAAGGATTCATGAGTTATCTCCCGGGAAACCTGAAGAACCACTTAATTGGAAGGACTGAAACAAAATAAAATTCCCGTGACATTAAGTCAAAGATAAAATTGCTTTGAGTATGACTGAAATAAATCTAATGTCGGAAATATGGTCAAAAAACTAATAAAGTTAGACATGCATGAACTTCTGGTAACAGCACGGAAAAGCTCTGCACGGCGTAAGAGCGTAGCATATGGTTAATAGTCATCGGATCCATTGCTCACTTTTTATTTACCAAAGAATCTCCTTGAATTTTATTTTGTCCTAGACTCCTTGGGTCCGGTTTTCTGTAATCGGTTTCTCCATTCGTTAAAATATAACCTTAAGATCTCGGACCAAGCGTCATCTTTACACATATATATCATTGCTTTGTAGTTCCTATGGGTACTATTCACAAAAATTCCAAAGTAACAGTTAAATTGCCTGCTTATCAAAACTTTTCGATAGAAAAATGTCTGATACGAGTCTCGTATTTCCTATTTCCGTCATCTGGAGCTCCGTTGGCCAATGAAAACTGTATATTAATGGCATACGACGATAGCCCACTTACGTGGAGTATGCTGCAGGTATATGGGATCGTGAAGAGGT